>JACEFZ010012540.1:72500-107500 GCA_014155875.1 Cepaea nemoralis
ATAAATGGCAAGAGAAGTGTTTTCAGGTCTACAAGATGTGGTCATGCTTGGCCCCGCAGCCAGCAGGGTTAGCGTCGACTAGCCTCTCCTTGGAGGGATGAATAGTGAAAATTAGTAGCCTGCCGATGACCCGCAAACTACACAAGTTAACCCCACCTCCCCGTGGTGTAGACCGCGAAACCGTGACCGAGAGGTCATGGGCCAACCGTGCTCTGGCTTGTCAGGAAGGACGGAAACTCCTTGGTCAGATTTGTTTCCTAAACCTGCGACTGACCTAGCAAGCCGGCAGGGAATCTTCTTACTGTTCGTATACAAACTGAGAAGTATAAACGGACTGACCCAAATGGATATAGACCCGGCAATGTTCAAGGGCTACCAGATAGATCAGCGATTCTAAACATAGGCACAATGAACACCTGCGGTTTTAATAGTAAAGATAGAAACAAAGGAACAGATGTAAAATTGGACTGATGGGATTAGCGGACACCAGATATAAAAGAGAGAGGATGCAAGAAGTTCCACCACAGTTATACGTTTGTTTACTCCGGAGTCGGACAGCAAGAAAGGGCAAGACACGGGGTAGTAATAGTAATTGAATCACGGCTAAACAAGAATATATATACATACACACATAATACATCTCTCTCTCTCTCTCTCTCTCTCTCTCTCTCTCTCTCTCTATATATATATATATATATATAATATATATATATATATATATATATATATATATATATATATATATATATATATAAGAAAGAATCATAACAGTGAGAATAAAAGAACAGACAGTTGCTACGTATGTACAAATATATGCACCGTGTACTTCAATAAAAAATGAGCGAGAATGCGAGGAGTTCCTAGAAGACATCCATGACGTGCTAAATAAAATAGAGAAGCAGTACAACATCATAGTTATGGGAGACTTCAATGCAAGACTAGGCCGTAACAGAGTGGGCATAGAAAAAGACATCTCAGAGCATTTGGAGACCAACACAATGAAGTGATAATGAAAGTAAACTGAAAGAGATATGCAGCCATCACGACCTCTATATAAAAACACATTTTATAAACACAAAGACTCACAAATATACACCTGGTACAAATAGAACGATCTAGATACAAAAAAAGCCAAATTTATTTTACATTAACAAGAAATAACAGAAAGAGAAATACATTAGATGCAAAGGCAGCGCCCAACTTAAGTATAAACACAGACCACAAAGCGGTTATTGCCACAATAAGAACCAACAGAAGAATAACGCGAAGACCAAGCAAATACATGTCACGCGAATTAGTAAACTTTAAAAAAAAAAACCTCAAAGACGAAGCAGTGATGAAAAATTATGAGAAATAACTAACTGAAATCTTTGTAAACCTACCTATAGAAAGAATAACATTGGAAGAAAAATGGAAGATGTTTACATCGAGATTGTTCAACTACTGCAAAAATAACATGTATAACCACGAAAACACGCCAAACGCGGATAAAGAAAATAACAAGATGGTGGAACGCCGATGTAAAGAAAGCTTGTAAACCTGCCTAGTAAATCACAAACAGCCAAACAATTATGGGGGTGACTGCGACGTCATGTAAAGAACATGCAACTAACTGGTCAATATTAATTTCTGTAAAAATGATGCTATTTAAATGGCTAGATACGAACTAGGCACATATTCCATAGTTGTGATACATACAACATTGCAGGTTCTATACACAAACTATGAATAAATTAGTGGCATTGCCGTAAAGCTGTGGAAATGTAAACAATATAACATAATCAGTAACTCTGTGGACCGCTGATGTGAACTAAAAGAGACAGTTAAATTCATACAAGAGACAACATTGCAGTTATAGACATATTTTAAGCGAACGAAAGAAGAAGGATATAATCAGTATCACAGCCTGTGATTCTGAACTAAGTAGCTCATTTTCCCTGTAATTTCTTTTCCATTTTCTCTCATTGTTCTCATTTGTCATCTTTACATTCTTCTCATGCCGTTCTCACTGTAGTGTCTTCTCCATGATTATATGTTGCGTTTTGTGTGTGTATTTGTTTGCTGATGAAGGCTAGTGGCTGCAACGTCGTGTGTTTTCCGTAACTGTGTTTTGTAAAGCTGCATTACTTGCGTGTTTTATATTGTTTACACACAAACAAATACGGTAAGTTGGAGTAGAAACAAAGGACTACAGGAATTACAAACATTCATGAACTAGTGCGTGTGATGTAAAGCAGGAATAAAACGGTATGACAGAATCACCAATGTAAAGCTCATGGAGAGAACTACAAACATCCCAGTGAACCAAGAGATGAGGAACCGATGCTAGGAACCGATAGGACACATTGAGAAAACCTGACAGTGTAACTAGAACGTCTGTTCTCTGGCACCCACGGGCAAACCACATAGAGGGAGACCTAACAACAGACAAAGCCGATTGTTGAAAGGCATGCGATGTCACATATGGTCCAAAATGTCGTTTGGTACATTGGCAGGATAAGACACACGCTGAGAAAACCTAAGGACAATATAACTAGGTACCTTGTACCAGGATCAGTCCTGGAAAGTCAAGTCGGCCGGTTAGGTGCTGACTACATCAACTCTCCATTGCTTATTGGTCATAAAACATGGCGCTAGCACCATAAGCCCAATAGATCATATGGCGTGCAAACAGGGTTGAGATGGAGGTACCAGAAGGTGGCGGCATCACAACCTAGCGTTGTATCGCTCATGGCATCCACCCTACCTTAGCTAGAACAAAACAAACAGTCCCGTGGCAGGAACACGATGTGCGTGTATGCAGCGTTACGACCGTAACACTGTCAGGTCGGAGTGCACCCATGTGTAGATGGTCAGTCTTTCCCTCCTGTAGCGACGGCCGAGAACAGGCACCGAACCCTCGTCTTTGGGGAAGGTTAACCCGTCAACAAACGCCCTTAAAAGCCGAGGATGTGTCGGCCGAATGGTGCAAATATCACAGCTCTGCTGTAAACAGGCTCAACGTAATCACGTTCAACATAAACATTTTGAATGAACCAAGAAGGAGGAGGAGGAGGAGGAAGAAGAGGAGAAGGAGGAGGAGAAGAAGAAGAAGAAGAAGAAGAAGAAGAAGAAGAAGAAGAAGAAGAAGAAGAAGAAGAAGAAGAAAGAAGAAGAAGAAGAAGAAGAAGAAGAAAGAAGAACAAGTAGAACAAGAAGAAGAAGGTGGAGGAGGAGGAGGGGAGAGGGGAGAAGAAGAAGAAGAAGAAGAAGAAGAAGAAGAAGAAGAAGAAGAAGAAGAAGAAGAAGAAGAAGAAGAAGAAGAAGAAGAAGAAGAAGAAGAATGAGGAGGAGGAATAAGAGGAGGAAGAGGAATAAGAGGAGGAGAACCCTGATCTGACCACGTCGCGTCACTGTCAACGTAACGTCCTTGCCACTACACCAACGCCCCCATCGGACCTCTGAAACTACTTAAAACCACCTTTACAATAGTTGTTAATAATCACATAAAACTTTATAAAGAAAGAAATCCCCTGGTGTGATATTTTTCACCACGCAACATGGACGAAAACATCGAAAACAATATCACCACATCACGAAACAATCCATTCCAAAACAGTTCCAGCCACCACATAACAATCATTTGTAGATCAACGGTATCCGGAAACGAAACAAACCTGGGTAATATGAAAATATTTGTTTTTCATGCGACGCCTTGATCAAACTGTCGAACTCTCGTCCTATCAGTGGGGAGGTGGGACGATCGATGACAAAACTCATCGCAAGCCCGCCGGTAAGTCAGCAGCCGTTAACTCTCCAAGAACCAGGAGGACTGTATTTGGGGCCGATAATTCGGATTGTTTGTGTGGGAGGTCATGCTTGTGCCCACTTTTACAATGTATTTAAGTATAATGTATAAGTAAGTAATATTAGTATTTAATATAATAAATAATAATGTATAAGTAAGTAATATAAGTAGGTATGTAATAACAGAAGATGGTGGATGTTTTAAGGAAGTTAAACGTAGAATAACCCAAGTAAATAGCAGCATTTCACAAGACGGAGTAACATTTTCTGCAATTTATTGTTGTCAATTTCCAGCCCCTCTCCTCCACAAGAGCACTAGCCACGTTGATAGAGTTCTGCTCTGTTTCTCATTGCACAGATCTTTTTGTAGAAGTTTTTAGTTGCCTCATTGTAGATTTATTTAGGGTTTTCTACATATTCCTCCCAGTATTTTTGCTTCGCATGTCTTCTTGCTATTCTGTATTCTATGCAATATCACAGTACTGTTTCCTTTTCACCAAGTTTTTATATTTGTCTTTTACGGCTTTCTTTACCTTGGCGTTCCACCATCTTGTTTTTTTTCCTTCCATGTTTTGCGTATTTTGTGTGGTTCCGCGTGTTTATTTTTGCAGTATTTTAAATTCTTAATTTTAACATTTCCCAGTTTTTCTTCCAATGTTTTCTTTCTATGGGTAGTTTACAAAGATTTCAGTTAGTTCTTTCTTATAATTTTTCTTCACTGCCTCATCGCTGACGTTTTTTAAGGTTACTAATTTCGCCGTGGCATGTATTTGCTGGTCTTTGCATTCTTCTTCTGTTGATTCTTATTGTCGCAATAACCGCTTTGTGGTCTGTGTTTATACTTAAGTTGGGCACTGCGCTTGCATCTATTATATTTCTCTTATAGTTATTTCTTGTTAATATAATTCAATTTGGCTTTTGGTATCTGGATCGTTCCATTTGTACAAGGTGTATATTTGTGAGTCTTTGTGTTTATAAATGTGTTTCTTATATTGAGGTTGTGGTGGCTGTATAGCTCTCTCAGTCTACTTCCGTTATCATTTCTTTCATTATGTTGGTCTCCAAATGCCCCAATATGTTTGTCTATATCCGTTTCTGTTACGGCCTAGTCTTGCATTGAAGTCTCCCATAACTATGATGTTGCCCAGCTTCTCTATTTTATTTAGTACGTCATGGATGTCTTCAAAGAACTCCTCACATTCTTACTCATTGTGGTTTGCATTACATCAGAGGTTCCTAAACCACGGCTCGCAGGCCACTTGTGGCCCGCCAGATGTTAGAAAGTGGCACACGAGGCCTCGTTATTTAATATAATATATTTTAATCATTTCAAAAATGCACTCGGAGCGCCCCGTCAGTGTGCGATAATTTACTCTGCTCGCTATTGTTATGCTAAGATATTATCGAATGATAACGCAACGAAAGATCGCAACGAAACGTTATGAAGTTCCCATATCCCAGCGTTGTCGACCGATCAGAGTGCGCAAGGCACCTTGTTGTCGTCTGTTACAACTGTTTAGCAGAGGGGTAGTATTGTGTTGAAATTAGATTTTTTTCAAATAAAAATTCACCGTTAAAGCCTATAAACATGAGTGTGAAAAATCTAAAATCAAACAATGGTAAAATGCGAAAATGTTAAGATGTTGCTTGTCGTGAATTCAACGATGATTGGACGGAGAAATTTACTGTTTATGCCTAGCCGTAGTGGTAAACCTAGTTTGCTTAAACTGTGGATTTTATGTTTCTGTTACAAAAAATTTCCCATGGAAACGACATTTCACGACCACACATTCAGTCACAAATGCTCAATATCCGATCAATTCGGAGTCAACAAAAGATTTCATAGCTAAACAAGAAAGTTCTCTGACAAGGCAGCAGTCATTTTTCACCAAGGCTAACGAACAGAGTAAGAGTGCTGTTGTTGTGTCGTACGAAGTCGCTCTTCTGTTGGCTCGCAAAAAGAAGCAGTTTACCAATGCAGAAGAAATAACCAAGCCTTCTCTTAAAACTTCTGCTAGAATTTGTGTTGCGTATCCCTTACGGGACGTTGCAGTCAACACCAGCATTTTCAGCTGTGTTGATGTACTAGGCAAATGTTACGTTCAGTAGTTTGCCATTGCTTTCTGAACGACCGGCCCCTATACCTTTTTTCGAAAAAAACCAGCACCGCTGTGAATCGAACCCGGGTATACGGGCTCACAAACCGCGTTCGCAAGCCCTTAGCCACAGAGACCGGATGCTAGAATACTTGGCGATAAAAAGTGTGAAACAAAATTTGATCAAATTCCTTTGTCTAATAATACTATGGCCAGGCGAGTTGAAGAATTAGCCAACGATGTTCATATCAAAAATTGTAAATTCTTTTTCATTGGCAATGGATGAATTCACTGACATTTCTGACACAGCTGAGGTCGCAGTTTTTGTTCGAGCAATAATCGATAATTTTGAAGTCATTGAAGGACTTCTAGGACTTGAATCGATGCATGCAACTACCAAAGGCACTGATCTGTTTGAAAATCGGAAGTTGTGTGTAGAGAAAAACGACATAGAATGTACCAAATTGGAACAGTGTATCACCGACGGTGCTCCGGCTTTGACGGGGTAAAAAGTCTGGATGTCTAGCATTATTGGAACAGTTCTTGGCAGCACTATATTAAAATATCATTGTATCATTCATCAACAAGCTCTGTGTGGAAAGACATTAAATCTGAAAGATGTCATGGATGTTGTTCTGAGACGTGTGAACAAAATTCGAAGTAAGGCGCTGAAAAGGTGTTAGGTCAGATAGTTTTCTATCAGACCTGAACGAGGAATACGGTGAGCTACTTACACTGTGATGTTAGATGGATATCTAAAGGGACAGTTCTGTCACGTTTCTGGGCACTGAAAAAAAAAATAGTGTCTATCTGTTTCTGTCTCAAATACATGAAGTGCCTACAGAACGGGAATGTCTGCTGAACAATGACTGGCTAAATGACCTGGCATTTTTGGTGGACATCACGTCTCATTTAATCTCTTTAAATGCGAGGATCCAGGGGAAAAAAAAACTATTCACATATGTGTGTGATGACATTTATTCATTTAAAATGAGACTGCGACTGTTTATCGGACAGCTGACTGAAGGGACTTAAGAGATGTCTCCAACTCTGAAGAGGCTTATGGTGGAAAATAAACGTGACTTGTTACAGTACAAAGTAAAATTTGGAAGTCTTCTGGATATCTGTCATAGTTCACAATAGAGGAGGATAATGTTGTCCTCTTCAGAAATATTTTCGTATTTCCTTATGCCAAGCTCTGTCAATTACAGGAAACCCTTCAGCACGGAGTAATTTATTTGAAATGCAATTCTGCACTGAGATGTAAATTTCTGGAGCTGCCTGCTTCACTTTCAGTTGATCATATGATTTCATTCCGGCGACCTTTGCCTGTAGAACAATTTGAACACTTGCGTTCATTCGCCCAGAGATACATTTGTCGTTTTGACTCGACTTATAGATACGAGCAGTCATTTTCCGCAATGATCGTTATAAAAAATAAGCAACGTTTCCAGACTTACAGACAGTAACCTAGCTCCGCTTATGACTTTTGTCACGACAGATTTTGTGCCCAGACATTGATAAACTGGCATTTGAACTTAAGTAACTGGTTATGAAGAACAGTTTACAATTGTAAATTAATTCATTAATAGTGATTTTCGAAACTGATTTAAAATGTATTGTTAAATGAACTTTTGATTTTAAACCAAACAAGACCGCAGTGTAGTACTGATATTGACTGCCTTTAAAGTTTCAGAATTTTGTTGACGAACAGTTAAGAAAGGTACGAAGTGACATTGCATGACTTTTATAATTGTATAACGTTGTGGTCTGCTTAACTACCGAAATTGTAGCTATGCCCTCTGCTTGAAAAGCTTGGGAACCACACTGCATTACATGGTGCGTATATTACTACATATAATTATCAGTTATTTTATGCTCACTGTTATGATTCTTCCTGATATATATTTTTCAATGCTCAGTGAACGGACATTTTCATTACACTACTTGTTCATGTGATTGTGCATCATGTTTGGTCTAAACCTACATTGTGTTTGGCACTGAATCAGTTCAGTATGCGGAAGGAAAGTGGTATCTTATGCCTCCTTATATTGGCCTTAGTCCTCACCCGCCACCATGTGTTTTATTATACTAGGTAAGTAAGCAAGTAAGCAAGCAAGTAAGTAAGTAAGTAAGTAAGTTAGTAAGTAAGTTAGTAAGTAAGTTAGTAAGTAATTAAGTAAGTAAGTAAGTAAGTAAGCAAGTGAGTAAGTAATTAAGTAAGTTAGTAAGTAAGTTAGTAAGTAAGTAAGTCAGTAAGTAAGTAAGTAAGTAAGCAAGTGAATAAGTAATTAAGTAAGTAAGCAAGTAAGTAAGCAAGCAAGCGAGTAAGTAATTAAGTAAGTAAGTAAGTAAGCAAGTGAGTAAGTAATTAAGTAAGTAAGTAAGCAAGCGAGTAAGTAAGTAAGTAAGCAAAAAAGTAAGTAAGCAAGTGAGTGAGTAAGTAAGTAAGTAAGTAAGTAAGTAAGTAAGTAAGTAAGTTAGTTAGTTAGTATGCAAGTAAGTAAGTAAGTAAGTAAGTAAGTAAGTAAGTTAGTATGCAAGTAAGTAAGTAGCAGCAAGCAAGCAAGTAAGTAAGTAAGCAAGCAAGACAGTAAACAAGTAAGTAAGTAATTAAGTAAGTAAGTAAGCAAGCAAGCAAGTAAGCAAATACGTAAGTAAATAAGCAAGCAAATAAGCAAGTATGCAAGTACGTAAGTAAGCACGCTAGTAAGTAAGTAAGTAAATAAGTAAGCAAGTAATTAAGCAAGCACGTAAGTAAGTACTAAGTAATTAAGTACGTTATTAAGTAAATAAGTAAGTAAGTAAATAAGTAAGTAAGTAAAAAAGGAAGCAAGCAAGTTAGAAAGCATGTAGGTTAGTAAGCAAGTAAGTAAGCAAGCACGTAAGTAAGTAAGTAAGTAAGTAAGTAAGTAAGTAAGTAAGTAACTATGTAAGTCAGTCAGTCAGTCAGTCAGTCAGTCAGTCAGTCAGTCAGTCAGTGGGTATGTAGGTATGTAAGTAAGCAAGCAAGTCAGAAAGTAAGTAAGTAAGTAAGTAAGTAAGTAAGTAATCAAGCGAGTAAGTAAGTAAGAAAGTAAGTAAGTAAGTAAGTAAGTAAGTAAGTAAGTAAGTAAGCAAGAAGGTAAGCAAGCAAGTAAGCAAAAGCAAGTCAGAAAGCAAATAAGTAAGTAAGCAAGTAAGTAAGTAAATAAGTAATTAAGTAAATAAGTTAGTGAGTAAGCAAGTAAGCAAATAAGTAAGCTAGCAAGTAAGTAAGCAAGTAAGCAAGTACGTAAGCAAGTAAGTAAGCAAGCGAGTAAGTAAGCAAGTAAGCCAGTAAGTAAGTAATCAAGTAAGTAAGCAAGCAAGCAAGTAAGCAAGTAATTAAGCAAGAAAATAAGTAAGTAAGCAAGCTAGTAAGTAAAGGGTAGTTTGTAAACACACCTCAAGTGGCATCAGGTGCATGGTGCCAGACCTATATTGTAACAAACCATACTGCACCCAATCTGTGATGTGGTCAGTAACACACCGGCATATATATAAGCTCTATATGTTAACAGACCACACTGCATCCAATCTGTGATGTGGTCAGTAACACACCGGCATATATATATAGAAGCACAAAGGATAGCCGCCGACCGATCCACCAGCTGACGTCAACAGACCAAAACCAACATAACCAGTCAGAGATAGGACTACCACAAGACAGAATTAGAGTGAATAAACCCACAAAAACCACGAACCTCAACAATAACCTACGCTGAGGAAGCAGATTGAACGAGGCCGAATTTGGAATTTTTGTTTTGAAAATTGGAATTGGAATTGGAACAGACCACACAGCACCCAATCTGTGATGTGGTCAGTAACGCACCGGCAGCCTTTACTACTCAAGACATTTCCTGGTAGCCATATTAGACTGGGTCGACCTGGGTGACCAGGCCAATTTTAAAATCTTCTTCGGTGAGAATACGAACCCATGACCACCACGTGGGCAAGCAAGTGGTATTTACCTCTGTCTTCCAGGTATTTCAGTGCCAATAACGATACCGGCGATAACAATAAGCATCAAAATAAATCCGTAGAAAAGCCTACATGAACTAACAGTGTCATCTCCTGACAACGCCCCGCCCATTTATCTATTTTAGCTAGTCTGTACATAAGCCTACGACAGATATAAATCTCCGGGTCTAATCCAATCCGACAACTGCAAACAAGCAGAGAAAAACGAACATTCATTTCCGTGACATGCGCATTCCTACATTTTTGCCGCCATGTTTGTCAATCGCTAATCGGATATTGCAGCTTCAGAATCGGGCTGATTTTATCACCGGAGTCTTTTGAACAAGAATACGGGGGATAAGCGTCCAATATAGCGTTTTTTACCAGATGAATGATCCAGTGTTGATGAGGTATAACTAGTAGTCGATATAGCATGCCCTCAGGAGTCTGAATGATTGGTGCAAAGGAAAACAAGTCAGATAGAATGGGACATAACTTTCTAACTGTAATCCGGTACTTTTGTTAAAGATATATACAGTATCTATCTGTCCATGTCATATTTATTTGATTTCTCAACACTCTGTCTGTCTGTCTGTCTGTCTGTCTGTCTGTCTGTCTGTCTGTCTGTCTGTCTAGTCTATATCTCTTCTCTCTCTCTCCTCTTCCTCCTCGTTTACTCTTTCAAGAATCTATAATCGTTCAATTCCCCCCCTCTCTCTCTCTCTCTTTCTCTCTCTTTCTCTCTCTCTCTCTCTCTCTCTCTCTCTCTCTCTCTCTCTCTCTCTCTCTCTCTCTAACACACACATTATCTATCTCTCCCACCTGTCTTTCCTGCCTCCGCCTTCACTTTTTCTCTCCTTTCTTTTGCCTCTTTAGCTCCTCTTTCTTCTGCCTCTTTATCTCCTCTTTTTTCACCAGTCTCTTCTCTACATTTCTCGGCCAGGCAACTACGTCAAGCCTGACCACGGATAGCACTGACATGGGCAGAAGAACAGGCAGCCACACGCGAGATCATCAGATCACACAGAACATCTCAAACCACAGTCTCTGTTCGGAATGAAAAGACGGCTTTCACATCACTCACCTGGCTTACGCAACCGAACGCGCCGGAGTAAAAGGTCACAAATGCGCAGACCAGATGACGAATAATGCACCACATCATCATCATCATCATCCATCATCATCATCATCATCATCATCATCATCATCATCGTCATCATCATCATCATTGCCTTGAGGTAAATCCCGCAATGCTCAACATGAAATTTACCGTCAAAACTTCTGTAACTCGTTAACTTGAGAATAAATAAACTTCTCACCTGAACATCTTGAACAAACGTGAAAGAAACTGACGCACTCCAGCGAACATTTACACACATTTAATTATGCGCTGAATAATAATAATAGGCTTGAGCTCTCCTAGACTATAAACTGCCCTTTAATGCAGGGTCGGCGTCTATGTGTTGTCTACGATTTGACCTCCCTATTCTATCCTGTTCACCTTGAAGCTAGGTTTGCTATTTCACAGTTCATAGGTCTTGTGCTCCCGGTCCTTCCATTGATTGCTTCTTTGTCAATAACATCTTCCTCTTGTTGTTTACTTGCCGATCCTCGGAATCATCGCATCGAGATATCCAGCTGACACGGGCTTCAGAAAAAAACACGACCGTTTAGCACCACAGCCTCACAACGTCTGACCCTTTGTTGAACTATGATGTTTTGTGTCTCCCTTGGTTTTTCCTATGCGTCGTTTCCACTTTGGTGCATCCTTTTGGAAAATCCCTTTCTTCTTTTTCCTTGTATCTTCTTCTGGCGTGCCTGTCATATGGCAATCATCATCATCATGTGTCATGCAGAAAGGCATGGGCGGTCATGGTTCGCCATCTCACATGTTCACCAGTCTCGGATCAGGTCTATGTTTTTGTCCCGACCATGCCATGCTGCCAAATCATCACGGTATTTATCCATTTGTCTTCTTCGTGCTCTCTTCCTATAAAGCTTGCCAGTTATTATATTTTCAAGTCCATTTCTCCTCAAAACATGTCCAAAAAATTTTGACTGTGTGCGTCTAATTTCTCTAATCAATCTCCGTTTCTCATTTGTCCCTTGAAGGACTGTCTCATTTGATAATGCACCAATACAAACGCGAATAAGCACGAACATGTCCGGTATAATCAATGCAGTACACATTCGGTTAGTGGATAGAAACGAGACTCCGACGCCAGCTGCACCACAGGAAGTGGGATGGAATTTGGTCAAGCACATCGATGCCCCTCCCCATCTCTCTCTCTCTCTCTCTCTCTCTCTCTCTCTCTCTCTCTCTCTCTCTCTCCTCTCTCTCTCTCTCTCTCTCTCTCTCTCTCTCTCCATTACATTAAATACAAGTGTAAATTCATGTCTGTGACATGCGTCTTTCAAACATTACTTTCTTTTCTTGTTTGATCACATCACTAATCAGTTCGCATAGCTTCCGCATCAGGTGGTTTTTATCCTCCAAGTCGTTAGAAAAGGTATACGAGCACAAGCGCAGTAGATACCGCCTCTTTACCAGGTGAGTGAACCAGTGTCAATGAGGTATAACTAATGGTTGTGAAAGCATGTCTTTGGTGTCTTTGGAATGATTACTGTAAGAGGATGCAAGCCATTTGAAAGCGAACACAACTCCTGGTAATGATCTAACTTAACTCTCTCTATCTCTCTCTCTCTCTCTCTCTCTCTCTCCCTCTCCTCTCTCCTCTCTCTCTCTCTCCCTCTCCTCTCTCTCTCTCTCTCTCTATATATATATATATATATATATATATATATGTGTGTGTGTATATGTGTGTGTGTGTGTGAATGTCTCCCTGCGTCACAACCCTTCCATCTCCACCCCCGCCCTCACTCCCCATCTCTCTGTGGAGCTATTCAAACCGTATGCAAATTAACATCACTAAAACAAAATCAATGTTATTAACAACCAGACAAAGACTTCAGACTCTAAGCTCACACACAACACTTCAACTTCACATCGATAACATGCCAGTAGAAAGTGTAATTGAGCACAAAAACATTAGGACTAATCATTGATAGAAACCTACCTTTAATTCCCACGTTCAAGTGCTCATTAAAACAAACAGCGAAAAAAGTCTACCAACTCGCCAAAATTAAAAACTTCCTTGATGAGGACACAAGGAAACTATTCTATACTTCTCATATACAGACACACTTTGACTACTGCTCTACGATCTGGGACGGTTGTTCTAATTCAAACACCAAGCGACTTTACTCACTCCAGAAACGGGCCATGAGTCTAATTTATAGCAAACATTTAACTGACAATCCTAGCCTGTATAAACGCCTTCAGTTACTACCACTCCGTAAACGCCTGCTTTTCAATAAAGCTAAACTAATTCACAAAATCCTGCATCGGAATGCCCCAAATTACCTTTGGCCATTGTTTAAATATAATGCTAGACACAGTAAACGTTTAAATATATTACACATTCCGAAGCCTAGGATTGACTTATACAAAACAAGCTTAACGTACTCTGCAGCTCAGCTGTGGAACAATCTTCCACAAGAAATCAAAGACATCACCAATCCCTTTTCATATAATCGCAAATTATTCGAACACTATCTCAATATGGATTACCTTCCCCCTTAATAATAGAGATAATAATAATAATAACAAAACCCTAGTATAACAGCCAGTCCCCTTTTGGTAGGCCAGTATATTCCACATGGCTAATAACAAGTGTCAGACCATTATCTAATATTAGTGTGTCGTGTAGTTTTGATGTTCGCATTTTGCCCATGCCTTTATAATGCATATCTTTATATTGTTGTTGTTCTCTGTTAGCCTTGAATGATGTGTGAATGAAATAATGTATGAAAGAGAGTGATAGAAGGGCAGAATGTTAGACGGGCCTGAGTGCCCAATTCTTAACCCTTTGAAAATAAAGTTTGTTCGTTCGTTCTGTCACTCTCTGTCTCTAATTTTTACTGTCTTCTCTATCTCTATACGTCCCTCATCTATCTCTGTCTTTCTCCGTCTCTCTCTTTCTCTTTTCTCTCTCTCTCTCTCTCTCTCTCTCTCTCTCTCTCTCTCTCGTCTCTCTCTCTCCTCTCTCTCTCTCTCTCAACGTGTGGGCGGTTGTCGTAGCTAAGGAACTCGTGCTCTATGCGGCGCTTTCGGCAAGCTGTGAGAAGCCTGCTGAGCGATACCGTGTTTTTCATCACTATCATCAGAATGTGTCTTGCCAGCTGGCGTAGGCTGGCAGGGGTTGTCTTTCCACAAAAGTCCATCTTTAGTGTTCTGAATGAAGTCTACTGCCGCTATCTCTCCATACCACTGTCTCAGTCCATCCGAGTTATACCGGGATAAAACCCGGTGAAGTGAAGTAAATTCTCTAGACGTTTTGTTAACTTCTCCAGGTAAATAATTAGATCACGAGTTAATCCTCAGAAGCCTTCGTTAATTCAGTGTTGTATTCTGAAATCTGACGTAAAAACGACTGAGCAACTGGCAGCCGAAACTATTATACCAGACCTCAATGGTTAATGGCATAATTGTCTCTGTCGTGCTGCCGCTAAACGGGCTTTCAGTGGCATTTTTGACTATGTCCCATCACTTCCCTGGCGATTTAATACAAGATGATATAATGGAGTATGGCATGTCCAGTGTTTCTAGACACCCGGGCTCTCAAGAATTTGTCTCGTTAGTTCGTCGTGAGATTGTCCGGATGAACTTAATGGATAAACGGAGTCCGCGAAGTTTGCGAGAGAAGTACTGGAAGCTGTCATGTTTGTAATGTAACATGGACTGTCTGTTTGGCTCAAACTCGTTCAGCCCCTGAAGTTCACAGCAACTACTAAGAGACAATAATGCGACAGTAAAATCAGATAAGCCGAGGCGTCTGCTATATACGAGGGAAAACCACAATTTTGTTAACAAAACAAAGACATGAAATCTTCTCTCTTCTTTCTTTTCGTACTCTTCCTCTTCTTCTTTCTCTTCATTACTTCTTCTCTTCCATTACCTCTCTTCTTTTTCTTCTTCATGACTCTTCTGCTTCTTCATCTTCTCACTCATCCTCCTCCAGCTCCGCCCTCTTTCTTCTTTCATTAACTTTAACTCTTCATCTTAATTATTTTCATACAATAATTCTTCTTCATCGACATCTTCTTCTCCCCTTCCTTCTTCATGTAAGTGTGTGTGAGGTATATGTGTGTGTGTGTGTGTGTGTGTGTGTGTGTGTGTGTGTGTGTGTGTGTGTGTGTGTGGGCGGGGGGTGGATAGTTGAGAGGATAGATTGGAAGTATGTGGGTGTTGGTGGGTTGGGAGGGGGTGTGGGTAGGGAGTGTGTGTTTGGGTGGGTGAATGGATGTGTAGGAGATTGTGTGAGTTGGGGGATGGGTGTGTAATGGGTGTGGGGGATGAGTGTGGGGGTGTCTGTGAATGGGATATGACTGTGTGGGTGGGAGTGTGTGAGTGTGGATGGGGTAAATGTGAGTGGGTGGAGGATGTATGTGTGGGTGGTGAGGATGTTTGTAGGTGGAGGATGTATGAGTGGGTGGGGAGATGTGTGGGCGGGGATGTGTATGGGGAATGTGTGTGGGGGGATGTGTTTATGGGTGGAGTTTTGTGTGGGAGGGGAGATGTGTGAGAGGTGGGGGAGGTGTGGGATGTGCAGGTGATTGAAGGATGTATGCGAGGATGGGGGATGTGTGTTTGGCTGGGTGGTTGGGGTGTGTGTGGGTGGGAGGGTAGATGAGAGATGCGTGTGTTAATGGGTGCGTGGGTGATGTGTGGGTGTGAGTGGTTGATGGATGAGTACGTGAGTGGGTGGATGTGTGTGAGAGATGAGTGTATGGGTGGGGGAGGTGTGTAGTTGTGAGAAGATGTGTGTGAGCGGCGGATATGTGTGGGTGGCGTATATGTGGGTGGCGGGGTGTATGTGGGTGGGAGGTGTGTGTTTTTGGGTTATGGGGTGGGGTATTGTGTGGGCAGGTGGGGAGATGTGTTTATGTGTGGGGATGTGTGTATAGGTGGGGATGTGTAGTTGAGAAGTAGCGAATATTAGGTGGGTGAGTGGGTGGGTTCTTCTTCTTCTTCTTCTCTTCCTCATCCTCCTCCTCCTCGTGTTGTTGTTGTTGGTGTTGTTGTTGGTGTTGTTGTTGTTGTTGTTGTTGTTCTTCTTCTTCTTCTTCTTCTTCTTCTTCTTGGTGTGTGAGGATGTGTGTGTGGGTGGGGAAATGTGTGTGGGTGGGGGATCAGTGGGTGGGTGGCGGCATGTATGTTTGCCTTGTTCTGTGTGAGTGCGTGGAGGTATGGGTGGGTGGGTGGGGGAGGTTTGGTGGGTGGGGGATGTGTCTCACAACATTGCAATATGCACTGCTTATGTTTACAACTTTCATTTGATAATGTTTTTGTTTTGTTTACTCATGTGAATGTATCATGCGTAATATGCATTGTTTATGCTTACAAAATCCATTTGACAATGTTGTTTTCCCCTATGTTAATGTAACATGCACATTTGATGAATGAAAGATGAATGATTGAAAGGGCCGAATGTAAGACAGGCCTGCGTGCCCAATTTGTTACCCTTTTAAAATAAAGTTTGTTCGTTCGTTCGTTCGTTGGTTCTTCTTTGTCTCCTTCATCTCCTTCTACCCCTCCTTCTTCATCAATTTCCCTCCTATTTTTTTCTTCCTCTTCCTTCTTTCATTTCTCATCATTCATCTTCTCCTTCTTCTTCTAATGTTCCCACACGTCTTCTTCTGCGTACATGTTTCCTTCATCTTCCTACGTCCTCATCCTTTCTTTCTTCCATATGTTCGTCTACTCCTCCCTCCTCATTTTCTTCGTCCAGTTAGCCGCACTTCAGGTAACGATTACAGACGAGTTCCGGTGCCTCGGCTTGTGTTAAACAACCAAGTAGGCTCCAACAATCTCTAAGAAATCCAACCTGGAAGTTAAGCAGCAACAGATGCCTCAAACACTCTTCTCCCGGGAGAATGTTCACAATGTATATGAGGATGTAAAATTCGTTAGAATGTTTAGATTAGCAGTACTGAATGTTTACATTTATTTTGAAATTGTCATCGAATACTAAATTAATAATAATACGAGTTCACATTGTCGAGTGGAGATTGAGCGAATTGTGTGTATTTAGACAGTCAGACAGACTGATACATTGACAAAGAATAGATCAGATATAACGAACGAACGAACGAACGAACGAACGAACTGTATTTACAAGCGATCATTAACTAGACAGGCCGGCGCGTTAATGTAATTGATAGGGAGCTACCCTGATGATGTCATGAGCGTGGTCGGACGAGTGTTGGATGCCTGCATGCGTCGTCCGCTAACAGAGGACAAGATTGGCCACTATTCCCCAGCGCATCCAGGCCTACAAACTGTGGTGGCTCTACCACATCGTAGATCCATAGCAGGCTCCTGATTCGGGACAACTACGCCAACAATGTCATGAGCGCGGTGGGGCAAGGTTCAACACCTGTGTACTTCGTCTCGCGAAGCGAGGTCAAGACTGGGCACATATTCACCCGTACATTCAGGCCTAACAACATGTGATGAACTTTTTTTTTCACCAATGGGTTGTTGTAGGACCGACTTACATTCGACGCTACCAACTATACATCTTTCACACATTCGGTATGTAGGATTTGACTTATATCGGCGCTTCCAACCCATCATCTTTCAGAAATTGTGTATGTAGGACTGACTTACATTCGGAGCTTCCAACCACTCATCTTTCACAAATTGTGTATGTAGGACTGACTTACATTCGGCGCTTCCAACCATTCATCTTTTTCACATTGGGTATGTAGGACTGACTATACATTCGGCGCTTCCAACCACTCATCTTTCACAAATTGTGTATGTAGGACTGACTTACATTCGACGCTTCCAACCACTCATCTTTCACAAATTGTGTATGTAGGACTGACTTAAATTCGGTGCTTCCAACCACTCATCTTTTTCACATTTGGTATGTAGAACTGACTTATATCCGGCGCTTCCAACCACTCATCTTTCACAAACTGTGTATATAGGACCGACTTACATTCGGCGCTTCCAACCACTCATCTTTCACAAATTGTGTATGTAGGACCAACTTGCATTCGGCTCTTCAAACCGGTCATCCTTCACACATGCACTATATGTTCAGTATTAGAATGTTAAATTCTTGTAGCACGAAACATATCAGTACGAAAGTTGAGTATGTACTAAACATTTTATAAGACACACAAATACAGACAAAAGGATTCACCCTGACAAGAGAACTGCAGGTAGGCAGGCAGGCAGGCAGGCAGACGGACAAGCTTACGGCATGGATACAGACAGACAGACAGACAGACAGACAGACAGACAGACAGACAGACAGGAGGCAGGCAGATAGATGGACAAGCTTACGGCATGGATAAAGACAGACAGACAGACAGACAGACAGACAGACAGACAGACAGACAGACAGACAGACAGACAGACAGACAGACAGACAGACTAGAATATGTAACAATTAGAGAGACAGAACGAGTGTAAGAGAGATAAAACTACAGTAAGAAAGGCAGAGAGAGGGGGAAATAATAAGACACAACAATAGACACACAGTTGAGATGAATAAACAAAGAGAGAGAGAGGGAGAGAGAGAGAGAGAGAGAGAGAGAGAGAGAGAGAGAGAGAGAGAGAGAAGGAGATAGATATAGTAGAGAGAAAATAAGAAATGTATATAGACACTTAAGGAATGTTCACAGAAAGAGAGAGAGAGAGAGAGAGAGAGAGAGAGAGAGAAAGAAAGAGAGAGAGAGAGCAAGACAGACAGACAGACAGACAGACAGACAGACAGAGAAAGTGACAGGAAGTCAGAGAGAGAAAGAGAGAGAGAGTGACGGGGAGGGGGGAATACAGAAAGACAGAGAAAGAGATAGAGGAAGACAGAGAGACACATTGATAGAGACAGGGACTGAGATGGAGACATAGAGAAAAACAGAGAAAAACAGAGAGAAAAACGGAGAGAAACAGAGACATAAAAATATAGAGAGATAGAGAGAGTCAGATATATAGCGAGAGAAAAGTGAGGGCCAGCCAGCCAGCCAGCCAGCCAGCCAGACAGACAGACAGACAGACAGACAGATAGATAGATAGATAGATAGATAGATAGATAGACAGACAGACAGACAGACAGACAGACAGACAGACAGACAGACAGACAGACAGACAGATGAAGGGAGACAGAGAGGTAGAGAGAGACAGAAAGAGACAGACAGTATATGGACTATATGGTTCGATGTGCAATGAGGATGTTCTGTCGACTAACTAAATAACTAAAAAGAGGACAGACATAATAAGAAACAACTACTGACACAGAATGTTGAAATATCACACGAACAGACAAACAAACGAACGAATTTTATTCCAAAAGTGATGAAGTTCTGTATATCTTACAATGCGTCCCCAATTGTATACACAGTAACAGACATAGTGTGCAGGGAAATATTCAAAGACATCTTCACGTTAGCAGTTAGAATTTCCCAGTCTCAAGACGGATATCCGGTCTCACCAAAGTGATAAAGCAGCGCCCTCTCTTGACTACCCATTATCCAATCATCTCCCGCGCCGTTTTTCAATTAGATCCAAAAATAGACATCCGCACGGGGCTTTGCAATTCTTAAACAAACAGGAAAAGACACCTTTCCTCCTGAATGTGTCGGTGTCTTTTCTTGTGGAAACTCTTGAAGTGACAAACAAGAAACGTAGAGAGGAGGTTTTGCTTTATTTTTATCAACATTATCAGGTGCCATACAAATTAGTGTGAGCAGTCATGGTTCACCATATCACACGATCACCAGAGTTTTGGTTAAAGTATGTGTCTTGTCTCCATTACGTCAGTTGCCCTTTTCAAGGGACCATCCCCCACTGGCCCAAGCCTGACATCCAGCTCACGCCTGTGGCTCCTAGTAGCTGTCAGCATGAGACAGCGGCCAACCCCGGGCAACAGCTGTGACAAGCTGGCTAAACCAGGCGTGGGTAGCCGATTTGGTATCAAACTGATCGGTTAATTAGGGTATGCCTACCCAGCATGTGAAGACAGGCAGGATTCGGCAGACTGCGCGGAAGAAATCATTTCTGATTCAACGGGCAAGACGGCGTTTACCTGCAAAGCGTTGTGGAACGTAATGAGCACGGCACGGCACGTAGAGCGCTCTGGTATCCACTGCACCTGTATTTGTATTCAGTCGTTTTGACTTGTCTTGCCACTGGACTCAGAAGGACTCAGGCGAGAGAGTGAAATCGATGAATTGCGCAACTCTTCATCACTTTAATCCAATTCATCGCGCAAGTCATTCTTCATCCAAAAATCCTCCTCCAGAAACGTCAAGCTTTCTTTGTCCACATTGTCAAAGAACATTTCGAGCCAAAATAGGCCTTATCAGCCATCTTAGAACTCACCGCTCCATATTTTCAACCCCACTGGATGAAATGAATGGTCATCATCATTCTTGATGGACAAATAGCACAACAACACGTCAGTTGTGTGTGTGTGTGTGTGTGTGCGTGCGTGCGTGCGCACGTGTGTGTGTGTGTGCGTGCGTGTGTGTGTGTGTGTTCATCCTCACTTTGATCTCTAACGAATTTATAAACAGTGTCATATATAAACTGTAATTAACAACTCCTGAACAAACCGTCAACAGTGAATCGACTCAAACACTTTGAGAAAACTCAAACTATCTATTGGGACAAATGTTGGGTTACGGGAAGATCGGTGATCTGCATATTTTAAACATACAATACCACATGTTGCCCCCCCCCCCCCCCCAAAAAAAAATCTCAAAAATTATTGAAGCAATGTAGTTAGATGACCATCTCTAAAGCTATCAAACTGATGAAGGTCAAATCTTTGACTCAAAATTCACTAATGTGTTAGTACATGATAATAAACTCTTCCAACTGGCACTGGGGAAGATTTCTCCTCGTCTAGACCCAAAACAAGGTTCGTACACAATGTTCTGTTACTACCCTATTCACAGCCAATGATGAGCTGGGTAAGATAAGTTCTTCATTTGATGTAGTCGATTTCTTGGTTCCACGAAAGTCAAGTTAACTCACCACAAACATGACAAACTTTTGATGGATAAAGATGATGATTGGTACTTAGTGGTTACGAGACTGTCTTGTGAAGCTGAGGCCGGGGGGGTCATAAAAAAAATTAATTAGTATCCACTCTTCATGTTGTCAGGAAGGCAAATCATCAGGTCATTATAAACAATGAAGCAATGAAAACCGTCCCGTAGTTCATAGACATAGGTCAGAACATCTCAACAACAATCAGCAAAGCAATCTCAGTATGACCAAGTGATGACGAAGCCAAAAACACCTCACCTGCTTCTGGTAATAAAAATGAAAATACAAACAGCTATAGATTTGAAATAAACCCATTTTGTGATGAAATAATGAGGTCCTGATAAGATGAAACGTCAGGATGAGATAAAGACGTCATGAGAGGACAAAGACCTCAGGATGAGATAATGATGCCACGTTGAGATACAGAAGTCATGATAAGACAAAACGTCAAGGTGAGATAGTGACATTATATTGAGATAAACGTTAAAACAGTGAGAGTTTTTCATGAAATGATCCTACGTGTACATAAATACATGTGCAAACACATCTGTGATATTTATATCATCGTTCACCGCAGTATTTCTGTCCATGGTAAAACCACATGTCCACATCCATCAGATGTTTTTCAGCGTGACTGCTCACTGTCCTCGCTTCACATCCATACAAAAGTACAGGCTCTATGTAACACCGAAACACTCTTTTATTGGTCAGTATGTTTTTCATCTTGCAAAAGACTGCCTTCACCATGACAATTCTTGTTCAAATCTCTTCAAGATATCTCCCTTCAGATGTTATGATTATTCCAACATAATTGTACCGATTCACTTGTTTAAGAATATTTCCATTTACTTGTAAATTACATTGTAGTATTTCCTTCTTCTTAGTGATGACCATAATCTTAAACCTCTCTTAATAGGTTGATATAGACCTACTTCATTATCAATCTTAATGGCAGCTTGTTGTTTCCAATATATGTTTGTTATGAGTCTAAGGTCTTTCCCATCAATTTGCAGATCTGCAAGCATCTCCATCGTGTTGACAAGTCTTACTATATCGAAAGCCTGTGTGTAGTCAATAAAGCAAAGATGTAAGTCTTTTTTTTTTTTATTTCTATAGAACGTACAGTTAATCTTCTCAGCATTTACACGGCATTTACTGTACTCTTGCCTTCTACAAACCCACATTGTTCTTCTCATATTTCGGGTTGTATTTTCTTCCTAACTCTTTGCATGATAATACTTAGTAAAATCTTTGTGATTATACTAATTGTTCGATACTGGTCACATTTCAAAGCTCCCGATTTCTTCGGGATTGTAATAAATATAGAGTTACATAATTCAGGAAATATATCACCAGTATCATATACTGTGTTCAGCAGTCTGGTGACTTGATCTATTCCATATTCTTCCAGGGCAGTGATCATTTCTGTTGAGATATTGTCTGAGACCGTGGTCTTGCCAGATTTCATATGGTTTAGAGCATTCTGAACTTCTATCTTCATAATTCATGGTCCTTCATTATTACTCCGAATATCATAATGTTCTTCTCTTGTATCAACATAAAGGTTTTTCACATAATCTGACCATGTATGCAAAATCTCATGTGTTTCTATTATGATTTTTCATCGTTTGTTTTCAGGCATATTGATGTAGGTGTTCTTTTACTAGCAATCTCTTGAATTCTTTTGTGCATTAATTTGGTATTTTTGTTGTGTTTTTTTCCCCAGTTTCTTTGCAATTATTTTTAAGCCATGCTTCTTTACATAATTTTCTGATTTTCCTGTGAATCTCTTTATGTTTGTCAGGATTATTATTATTATTTTTTTTATTTTGCGTCTTCTTGTTTCCGTTAGTCTTAAAATTTCCTCAGTCATCCTTTTCGTTAGTTGTTTCTGCAGCCAAATTAACTGAATTCTTCAAAATTTCTTATTGATCATCCACTTCTTCTTCTTCTTCTTCTTCTTCTCTCTTCTTCTTCTTCTTCTTCTTCTTCTTCTTCTTCTTCTTCTTCTTCTTCTTCTTCTTCTTCTTCTTTCGTTCGCTTGAAATATGTCTATATCTGCAATGCTGTCTCTTGTATGAATTTAACTGTCTTTTTCGGT
This sequence comes from Cepaea nemoralis, assembly GCA_014155875.1. Lineage (NCBI taxonomy): Eukaryota > Metazoa > Mollusca > Gastropoda > Stylommatophora > Helicidae > Cepaea > Cepaea nemoralis. The sequence goes on from JACEFZ010012540.1 coordinate 95,593, forward strand.
TCACACAGTGGTCCATAGAGTTTATCTTCCACTGTCGTCTCTCTAGGCCAGAAGGTTTGCCTAGATATGTTATATTTTGGGCAGTCTTGGAGTATGTGCTCTGCTGTCTGCGAGGCCAATCCACATGTGCACATGGCTGTTTCACCAATCTTGAATTTTGTATACATGTGGTTGCGTAATCTATTGTGTCCTGTTCTGAGGCGCAGAATAATGACTTGTTCTGGTCTGTCCATAACGTGGTAGTCATCTTGAGCAGGTTTTGGTGGCTTTCTGACTGATTTGATCATTCTTTTCTTTTGGTGGTATGTAACGGGCACATCAGGCTGTTCTTCTTTGGCTCCTTCCTTAGCCAATTGATCAGCTCTGTCGTTTCCGGGTACTCCACAGTGGGATGGTATCCACTGTATGGTGACCTTATGCTGACTGCTAAGTTCAGAAAGTAGTGTCCTTAGTACTGGCAATTTCCCAGACAGGAGCGCCTCGAGTACTGATTTTGCATCTGTCAGTAGCACCACAGGTTGTGTACCATTGCTGGTATTTATTAATTTCTCTGTTGCTATCTTGATTGCCTCAATTTCAGCATCATAGTTATGGCAGTACTTTCCTGTCGGTACTCTGGCTGTGTCCCTAGTATTATTTGGGTATTCTATGTACACTCCCGCTCCTCCATTTCGAACAGCATTTTGTGCCGACCCATCTGTGTAGGCTCGGATCCAGAGGTCCTGTGGGTATTCTTCATCAAGGAAGCTGAGAGTGGCTGTTCTGCGCTGCACACTGTTCTGTTCTTCCTTGTCAAATATTCCTCTCACTTTTGTCTGGATTTGTAATGATAGTCTATGCTCATCTTTCCATGGAGTTCGCTCTGGAATAGTTGTTAGGGGGATACCAACTGTGGGCAATCGGTGGTTTCTCTGCAGAGTCGTTTGGCCTGGTGGATAAAACTACTTCTTTTCAACCGCCCCATAGCTAGGTTTTCAAATCTGTTCTTCATAGGGTGGCCTGGCAAGCTGAGGAACTTTTCTGCTTGTATTAGCGTTTTCGTATCTCTGCGCTCACTCAGTGCTTGTGTCCTCCCCATCTTCTCCATTTCCACTATAGGGGTTGATCTCATCCCTCCTGTGGTGACTCTAAGTGCTTGATTTTGCACCTTGTCCAGCTCTTGTAGTGTGGTTTTTGATGCTGAACACCACGCAGTTGACCCATATTCCAGGTGTGGTCGTATGCTCTGTTGGTAAACTTTGCTAAGTATTTTCCCACTGGCTCCCCATGTGGTTCCACTTAGCTTTCTCAGGATGGCTATTTTCCTTCTGGCTTTTGCTACTGCTTTGTTGATGTGCTTTCTCCATGTCAGCCTGCCATCAAATGTTACTCCAAGGTATGTTGGTTCTTTATCTTCTCTTAGGGGTGTTCCATTTATCTGGATGGTCCCTGCCTTTTGTTTTGGAGAGAGGGTAAATAGAGGTGGTGCTGCACTTGTCAGTGTTTATGCTGACACACCATCTATTTGCCCATGCAACAAATGTATCTACAGCTCTTTGTAGCAAGTCTGGTGGCCACATGATGCATGTTCATTTGTGCTCCATAGAACCAGGTCATCGGCGTACATTGCCGCTTTAATTCCATGCGGTAGATTAGCAACGAGATCATTGATGAAGATTAGAAAAAGTGTGGGGGACAAGACTCCGCCCTGGGGAACACCGTGACGCAGTAGTACTTTCTTGCTCTTTAGTCCGTCTATCTGTACTCGGGCTCTTCTGTTGTGCAAGTATGCTTTCACCCATTTGTACATTCTTCCATTGACTTTGCAGTTTCTCAGTTTATTCATCAGACCTTCTTTCCAGACTTTGTCAAAGGCTTTCTTCAAGATCTATCCATGCCGCAAGCACCAGCTTCTTCTCTTGGAATGCATCCTCAATTTCTTGAGAGAGGTAGGTTGTCTGATCTTCCGTAGAGTAGCACTGCCTAAAGCCAGCCTGCTGTGGCACAAGGATGTTTTTACTTTCAATGTACCACTGTAGTCTGTGATTGATGATGCGCTCCAGTGTTTTGCAGAGACAGCTGGTGAGGCTAATTGGTCTGTAGCTAGAGGCAATGGAACCATCTTTCCCTGATTTTAGGAGGGGTATCATGATTGCTTCTCTCCAGGCTTGTGGAACACTGCCTAAGGTCCAGCTGTTATTGAAGATCTGCAACAGCTTTGCTTTGGCCTCTGTTCCTAGGTTCCTGATCATTTCATTGGAGATACCATCAGCTCCTGGTGACTTTCTCATTTTCAGTTTTGATATGGCTAGCTCCAGTTCGCTGATTGTGATGGGTGCCTCCAGAACCTCATGTACTATTTCCTTCTGTCCTGTATGTTGTCGTTTCTCTCGAATCTCTTGTTGTTTCTCTGGACTAATTTTGATATTGTTATCTTGTGCGAATGAGTCCGCAAAATGGTCAGCTGCTTGCTTTCTTGTTAAGATGTTTCCATCTTTATGTAGTGCAATTTTTGAGTTTCTCCCTGTGCCCTCATCGTTAAGTTGTTTTATTAGCTTCCACAATTTCCTTGTGTCTCTTTCAAAGTTCAGAGACTCTGTTTTCTCCTGCCAGCTTTTCCGTCTAGCCTGCAGCTTGGCCCTTTGAAATTTGGCTTTTGCGTGCTGTAATTTATTGTGGTGCTCTTGGCTGGATGTGGCCTCTGCTTGCTTTCTACACACTTCCACATCGTTATGCAACTGTTCTAGTTCACTACTCCAGTAGGGTTTATATTGTTTACGGGCTCCTCATGGTACTGTTTCTCGCGCTGCCTGTAGTATGCATTCCCCAAACTCTTCAACTACTTTATTTATGTCTTTCTCGGTGTTCAGGTTTCTAACCAGTATGCTGGTGCGAATGCTTGTACATTGCCCAGTCTGCTTTCCTTGTAGTTCCACCTCGAGAGGGTGCTGCTTTCACTTACAAGCTCATTTTCTACGGTTAGAAAGACTGGCCGATGGTCACTGCCACCAAGTTGTTTCCCAACAATTCGTGTAATGTTCCACTCCAAGGTCTGGTGAATGAAAAGCCAGGTCAGGTGTAGTTGTAGTGTGCCATGATCTCGAGTAGAAAGTATGTGGGATCTGGACGGCTTGTTAATCAAGATGAATCTATTCTCATCCTGCCAGTCTTCCAGTCTCTCTCCTCTCTGGTCCATGTGATCATAGCCCCAGCTCTGCGAGTGGCTGTTGAAATCGCCACACACAATCATTTTTTTCTTTTAATGGTAGTGTGTCCAGTGCCTGTGGGCGGTCACTTGGACAGTAGTAATTGATCAGATGTAGGTCTGTATTACCTGTCTTAAGTTTAAGTGTCTGATACTCAGCCCCTTCCATGTAGACTTCGATTTGGGAAGCAATGATGTTGTTTTTTACAAGGGTCAGTATCCCACCTTTTCGCCTGTCCTTTCGGTCAGATCGGTAACACTGGTAGCCTCTGATTTTGAAGGCTATATTTTCGTTGAGGTGAGTTTCTTGCAAGCAACATATGCTTACTTTTTCTTGGTCCAAGATGTTTTCTAATTCTATTTTTTTGTTGCTGACTCCCTCCGCATTCCAGTGCATTATTTTAAGTCTTTGTTTAGTATGGCCAGCCGTCCTATTCTCATGTCCCCTGGCTCCACAGGACATCTGAGAAGGACCTCCAGTAGATGTGGTTGGACCCTTTTGAGACATAGGGCCCGACCCTGCACCTGCCTGGGGGTCCAAAGCAGGGCGAGCACCATAACATTTAGCAGTAGTCGACATATTCCATTTTGCGTGATTGCGTGGCATCCTGATTTCTGTGGCGCGCCTCTTGGCTGGTTGCCTCCGTCTTCAGCACCTTTCTTTGCTAGAGCAGACTGTGGTCTCACTCGAGTGTAGATGTGTACGCGCGCACACACGTGTCTGCGCATGGATGTACGTGCATACACATCTAGAGCATACTGGTTATTTTCCGGCGCCAGAAACTCGCCGTCGCCCCTTCTCCTGTTAGTTTAAACAGTTCCGCCACGTGAAGGCCAGGAGTTGGATTTTTGCTGCATAGGTTATTTATTCAAAAGCTATTGGAGTATTTAAGCAATATTGGGAGTTCACCTCAACACTGCTCCCCGGCTACATACAACAACATTTGGAACCATCCACATCTTGAAATGTGGGAAAAAAATCTCTAGTTTAGACAATACATCAAATCTGTACTTTACTTCTATGTTAAAATTGTCTTGTATTTCCTTGTCATTTTTCACACAGATCATATTTAGTGGTTCCTAGTGTATACTTGACTTTTGTTAACTTTACCTTCAATGTGCCTGTAATCAATCTGTGATTACTGTAACACTCTGCAATTGGGACTGTTTTTACGACTGTTAAGGCATTTTGAAAACTTCTGTTGATCAGGATGTAATCGATCTGGTATTTAGGTGCTTTAAAGACAAGAGGATCGTTTTCCTTGCATTGTTTGTCATCTAGAGTAGTCTCCCTCCGCACAGCAGCTCACCGCTGGCTGAAAGCGTCGCACAGAACACCAACTCTGTACTTCCGAAGGTGACCCCAGCGGTCTCCGAAAAACAATTGCTCTCGAGAACCGAATGACCAAAAACGAATCTATGACCATCTGAGAACGAGACGACGGACGTTCTAACCACTTCACCACGGAGACTCCCTGTGGGTGGTTTAACTACTGGTTTGAACAAAAGGGTTAAAGTAATAACACCGTCGCATAATAAACAACCGTTGGGAAAATATAGAGTGAAAGTAAAAGCATAATGGGGTGATATAACAACTGCCTGGTTAAAGCAATAGCATAATGAATGGGTTGATATACCAACAGTTAAAGTAAAATCAAATATGATTCATATTACACGTGTATGGAAATAAAACAATAAAAGTAGTAACAGATGACGTGGTTCATATAACAACGGTAAGGACAACAAAGAGTTAAAATAACTATAGGAACACAATGAGTTCACGTCGGAAAAATAACCAGTTGGGGTAATAATACCACCAAGGGGACTTCATAGATCGACTAGTTGAGACCCACAGAGCTGACATAATGACAGGGTACGTTGCTGTAATGGCAGCCTTCTACAGCAGCAGAAACAAAATGAACAGGACAGAGTGGGTGAGGGTAAGCACTGTCTGGGACAGAAGGAGTCCCACCCTGCGCTGTCACCCACCCTGCCTTAGTGTCTCTGCGAATAGAACGGCTTTCCTGGCAAACGTGAGGGCTGACCTCTTACCGTGTAATCACGCATGCCCTGGTCGTCTGCCAGGATGGGGCTCACTAAGTGGGGGTCTGTCTTTGGCTGTGACATTCTATGAAGTATATCTTTGGCTGTGACATTCTATCAAGTCTGTCTTTAGCTGTCACATTCCATCAAGTCTATCTTTGGCTGTGACAGCCCATCAAGCCTATCTTTAGTTATGACAATCCATCAAGTCTATCTTTAGCTGTCACATTCCATCAAGTCTATCTTTAGTTAGGACAATCCATCAAGTCCATCTTTAGTTATGACAATCCATCAAGTCTATCTTTAGCTGTCATATTCCATCAAGTCTATCTTTAGCTATGACATTCCATTAAGTCTATCTTTAGCTGTGAGACCCATCAAGCCTATCTTTAGCTGTGAGATTCCATCAAGTCTATCTTTAGCTGTGAGATTCCATCAAGTCTATCTTTAGCTGTGAGACCCATCAAGCCTATTTTTAGCTGTGACATTCCATGAAATCTATCTTTAGCTGTGACATTCCATGAAAACTATCTTTAGCTGTGACATTCCATGAAATCTATCTTTAGCTGTGACATTCCATGAAATCTATCTTTAGCTGTGACATTCGATCAAGTCTATCTTTAGCTCTGACATTCCATTAAGGCGATCTTTAACTGTAACATTCTATTTTTATCTGGAACATTTTATCAAATCTAATTTCAGCTTTAACATTTTGTCAAGTATCCCTTTAGCTGTAACATTCTATCTTTGGCTGTAACATTCTATGAAATATACCTTTGGCTGTGATATTCCATCCAGACTATCTTTAGCTGTCACATTCCGTGAAGTCTATAGGTGTAACATGCTATCAAATCTGTGTTTGGTAGTAACGTACTATCCCTCTCTTAGAGAACGTATTTCTATAGCAATAACATTATATCCCTCACACAATGAAGGTCTATCTTCGGGTGTCTAGTTGGTCTTGCGTCGAAGTACACTAGTTCCTGTAGCTAGGCGCTGTCGTATTTTGGAGGTGACAGGTTGGAATCCCGGTCGGTATCTATAGATTTCAATTTGTATGTTGTCTAGATTACAGTGATTGTAAAGACATACGAACAAATCGATGGTGTTTCATAACGTGGTAACAAACACAGACAGTAACAAGTCCATGTTGACAATTACAGTGATTGGACAGACGAACACATGAATAGTGTTCTTAATTCGGTACCAAATGCAGACAATACCAAGTCCATGTTGACAATAATAGTGATCGGACAGACACACGAACAAATCAATAGTGTTTCTTAATTCGGTACCAAATACAGACAGTACCTAAGTCCATGTTGACAATAATAGTGATTGGACAGACACACGAACAAATCGATGGTGTTTCTTAACGTGGTACCAAACATAGACAGTAGCAAGTCCCATGTTGACAATCACAGTGATTGGACAGACACACGAATACATCGATGGTGTTTCTTACCTAGAACGATCAATGACACATATTGACGGCTGTGAGGAAGAAATAAAAATACAGTCGGAATGGTCAAGTAGCATTCAACAAATTAAAATTTTTCACATCTAAATACTAAAGTCAACACTGCCGAATGGATAAAAGCACTCGTTATTAAACTTCCCATGTGCTGATGCCGAGGTAGCGTGTTCAACCCCTACACCCGTCAGTTGGACTAAAATGTTGACTTTTCATCCTTGACATGGGGACGTAGAAGTACCTAACAAGTGGGAGTGGGTTGGCCTGATGGCGAGGGACACTGGTAATAACAAAGCTAATCCATACGCAATAATCAGTCCAGCGTACTAGAAGTAGCAGCACGCATAGGATTACGATTGAGTTCAAAGGAAGCCAATAAAAACAAAACATAAATACCCTAGTTGCCACTGACAACTAAGAGTGATCAAGTGTTACATTTCTATGCATTATTGTATGGTGTGTCGGCTCCCTGGCAGTGGCGTTAGCAGCTTTCTCCGTTAACCCCGAATACTCTCGAGGTTGACGTGAGCGCATGAGAATTAGAAGTGGTTCGAGTCGCGCCAGTGACTTATGAGAGTATGGAGCCGGTCGCGCAGAAAGTCGTGGCGTGCTGATGAGCTTAATCTAGCCTAGGAATCAACATACAGCTGAAAGATGCTGGTGTTGACCGCAATATCCTGAAACAGGATGGAAACACGGGAAAAAAATTGTATGGTGTAACGGCTAGGGCGTTATCATGACAACTTAATAAACGAGGTCAGACAAGAGTTTGATGTCAGCTCTCGTCGTTCACTACAGGAGAAATGTCTCGCCATCTATTCCACCGTGCATTCAGGCCTACAAACTATGATGATCCTTGCATTTCGCATACCAACAGCAGACTGCTGCTGCGGGGTTTTTAATATTATTATTATTATTATTATTATTATTATTATTATTATTATTATTATTTCTTTGGCTGCTTGTAATTTACTAGGCAATTTTACATTCAGTGGTTTGCCATTGCTTTCTGAACGAGAAGTCAACACTTCAGTCCAACTGACCGCCGTGTGGAATGAACTCAACTTTCAGAAAAGAAAGTTAAAGCGGGTTACACCTAACGTTGAAAACCATAGCTAATATAGTCACTGACTGTTCACATGTACAGCGTTTCTTCTTCTTCTTCTTCTCTTCTTCTTCTTCTTCTTTCTTCTTCTTCTTCTTCTTCTTCTCTTCTTCTTCTTCTTATTCTTCTATCTCGTCATTCATCCGGAGTGTATTTTCGGACGTAATTGCGTTGTGCTTGTTTACATTAAACTGCGATACTTGCGCCTTTCAGCCGACACATTCGACTTCTGCGGGCATTTATTGACCGGGATTAACCTTTCCGGGTGTTTCGAAGGACATTCGACTCTCACTTTTGTGGTGTTATCCCCATCCCAGCTGGTCCAGCCGGAGATGTAACGGTCAGCCCTCAAGAGAAGACAGGGGCAGAACATGGGCATTCCCCGCCATTCAAGGAGGCTTCCGTAGTAGCAGAGCCGAGACATAGCGCCGAGACTCGGCTCACCCAAGGAATCGTCTCGTCCTGCACATGGCTGCTTAGCCTCACTTTCGTATATTAGGCATCTCGTCCATGTCGTGGTATTCCCTGGGATGAGGGGAGGATGCCACCACACCTTAATAACAGGATAGAGGCACTCTGGGAATACGATCAATCTCAGTCTACAGACCCCTCCAGATTCCTGTCTCTCTCACTATCAACTCCGGGACTATACCCCTTTCACCTCTCGTCCAGAACATATGACACAACTCTGGTATCTACACACAGTGACTAGATGGTATAATGTACAAGATGAATGTTAATGATGAAGATGTCTATGAGAGAAGCCTGGCAACCGCCAGGCGAAAGAAGATATGGCTATCTGGAATAACCTCAGGGCGTCTTAATCATCACTGTACACAGAGCACGATACCACATGGCTAAGGCGGTCACTCATCTTCTCTCAGCGTTGAATGTCTCATGCTAGGTGTAGACTCAGCTGGACTGACTATCGGGTCGATGCGGTGACTCCGAGTGGCTTGGGTACGTGATGACGTCTGAATAACATCCATGTAGAAGTTCCGGAGGCCAATCAACTAAAGTTTCAATGGTAAGGCTGGTGATATATAACTGTCCGGGGAAACCACCGTATAATCAAATTCAAGTTCACTGAGGTAGCTGGTGACCCCTGTAGGTATCAAGATCACTATCACCGATCCTTTAAGCACTTGGAGTTGGCCAGAAGGCATTGGCTGTAATCACGTGGCCTCTTTCACTCAAAGTCAATACCTGTAGCCGGTGACCCGGTAACTAATGTCACCAATATTCCTACCATGAAGTGGTAGACTGTTCCAGACACACCAGGCCATCCTGAAGTAAAGGGTGATGTAGTTCTTCCCTAATAGTTTGGCTAGCGGGTCACAGTGTCAGAATGATCACATACACGAGGACAATATACTCGCCCGTGCGTAGCCATCATAATACCAGGTGGACTGACTGAAGATCAACTTAGAGGTCGACGACGGGGACTGGACTGTGGCGTAGTTGAGACTTCGCTGCGACGTGGTGCTGTGTAGAAGCGTCACCTCACGTCACGCATGTAAGCTAACAATGCTACCACCGTCAGCAAATCATCCTCTCTGGTCCCGTCAGTTAGGTCTCTAGGTTAGCACAAGGTAGAACCTGCCAAAGACAACACCATGTGTGAATAGCGTGACTCAGACTTACCACCAGTGGGTACACTCTACCCATGTGTACTCAGCATAGGCCGGTGTCGCCACGACACGACCGGCACCCTCAGAGGCCAGGAGGATGAACTGCCGAAGATGAACTGGGTCTGGGTCCTATAAAAGCGCTGGCTGAATCGTCCACCGTACTGGATTGGCGTAGAGTAGAGCTGGGTATCTGGTCATGGTGTCTGCGAACTGGTTCCGCCCTGCAAAGACCTCTAAATGACACAACACACAAGGTTAGTGGGTTAATGGTACCTAGAGACACAATGGCCCCGAAGGAGGGCCGATGAAAACCCACTTCCACTCCCTCTGAGGTAGTCTTTGTGATTAACCACTATACAATAGGGTTTCCGGAACTCCAACTTCGATCCAGGAGAATAATGAATTATACAGGGAAATCCCCTGTAGCGGAATGCCACATCCCGTTCCCTCCTCCCCCAGTTAGGGTCAGAGCATGTGAACGGTGTTCAGCTTTGCTGTGAATCAGCTCTGTCGCATCCCCCCCCCCCCGTTTCCCCAGTGTCAACCTCTCGGGAATCCCACTATATATTAAGATGGTGTTCCGTTAAGGCGACTAATAACATAAAGTATGAGGAAAGCCAAGAAAAGCCAGTGGTCGCCTCACCAAAGGATCCGAACTTCGACACCCGCAATGTCCTTCGAATGACCTTCGACACGTCCGGTGACCGTTGCATGAGTTTCGTCTCGTTCGGCCGAGTTTCCTGATACCCCACTCGACCAATGTCCGGCAACGCCTTCGCCGACTTCCGGTTGCGTCGACTACGGTGGAGTTCTAAGGCCGCCCAGGAGTGGACTCGGATTACTAGCCCTACTGGACCTGTCCTAATTTCCCCCAACCACTTGTGGCGGCAATGACACGCGTTCAACAATCGGTACAATTTTACCCGTACAAAACAGGCCTGCAACCCATCGAGTTCCACTGGCCTGCAATGTTGAGTTGAAACACAAGCCCACACGTTCACCCCTGACTGACCTTTGTGCGCCGGGCGGTACATGCTTTCGAACAACTACGGGTCAACGCGGTATCGACACACAGTATTTATCTAAATATGTTCAACGTACCTTAAGACGATAAGTGCATTCAGAATTGAGGTGCTCCCGTCCCCACAATGGACGTTATGTCAGTTTTCTTTGAAAAACAGTAAGACAACGGCATCCTCTTTCCATTTACCGAATTAGCACAGTCGCCCAAACCACGACTTCTCGCTAGCAAGGCCTGTCCTCAACTGAGCTTGTCTTTGTTCCTAGACGGCTACTGCGCATGCGTGGCCGTAAGGGTGTTTCCTGAGTGAAACTCAGCCGAAGGTACTAGAATACAAGGGCATACAATGGCTCTCTGACTAGGGTAGAGTATTTCCCGGATTCTCTCCCCTAGACCAGAAGAGTCACAGTAGGCCGAGGCTTTGGTGCCTCTGGCAAATTCCGCGTCACCTGTCAAAATCCTCCAGGAGTTATGTGACAGTCTACCACAGGCTGATTCTCTGGAAGCCAGGAGAGATCAGTCTGCAGATGACATCCACATAGCGAGCTTTAGATTCGGACTTTTCCCTTAATGGTTATGCTAGCCAAGTAATATTCCATTTCGTGTCACTGGAACGCCTTTTCCACCTTATGTGGAGCGTTTGTAATCCAAAGGTAGTCGCAGATTATGCACAGAGCAATTGACAAATAATGCACCAAAACACTCGGATAGAAGCATGACCAGGTCGGCAATAACCAATGCGGTACGGAATCGGCTGGCGGACAGTGACCAGACTGTCGTCCGCCGGACTACACGAACTGGCAGTGGAGAATGGTTAACCACGTGACTGCCGTCGTCCAGGTCAAGTGAGGGGATACCATAACCAACTCCTCATGGGAACAGTGAGAAGAGATGCTTTGGGATGGCGGCTGCATCGAGGGACTGAGTACACATGGGCATGCTTAGTGTTCAGTGAAGTCATTCGACATAGCCTGCTAGAACATAACATACGATAATTAAAGATGCACTACTAAGTCTCTCGTTGCCTTTCTGTGTGACTCCCCGTCTCTCTTTCTCTTATCTCAGCATTTATCTCTCTACCTCTCGATGTCCCTCCGTGTGTCTCCCTCTGTCTCTCTGTTTCTGTCTGTCTCATGCCCCACTGTCTTAATGTCCCTCTGTCTCCATGCATTTATCTCTCTCTCTCTCTCTCTCTCTTTCTCTCTCCCTCTCTCTCTCTCTTTATGGGATGGGTGGGGGATGTATGTGTGGGTGGGGAAATGTGTGTGGGTGGGGGATCAGTGGGTGGGTGGCGGCATGTATGTTTGCCTGAGTCTGTGTGAGTGCATGGAGGTATGTGTGGGTGGGTGGGAGATGTGTGGGTGGCTGAGGGATGTGTGGGTGGCTGCGGGGTGTGAGGGTGGATGAGGGATGTGTCTCACAACATTGCAATATGCACTGTTTATGTTTA
>JACEFZ010012540.1:112500-172500 GCA_014155875.1 Cepaea nemoralis
TAAATGTTGTGTAGAAGCTGAATGTTGAGACCTGAATGTTGTAGACATATAACTGTTGTAGACAACAATGTTAGACACTAAAGTTGTAGACCTGAATGTTGTAGAACCTGTATGTTGAGATCGAATGTTGTAGTCCTGAATGTGTGGAACTGTATTGTTGTAGAACTGGAATGTTGTAGAAGATGTTGGTGGGGTGCCGTTAAAGTTGTAGACTAAATGTTGTAGACGGATAAGGGGCCAGTAGTTCCCGCACTTTAGCAGGAAAGGCCAGCCCAGGCGTCAAACTCTCGTAACCCTGATCACGACATTATCAGGCTAGTACCCTATCAGCTTCGCTGACTAACACCCGCCGCTAATGAAAGCGGTTGGTACAACAGTCCTTTAAATCATTGTTAGAAACTTCTATGGATTTTAAACTATCAGCACTGCGCTAAACAAAGAAGATTATCTAGGGGGTGTCAACGAGGACGCCTCCCGAGCCGGTACCGAGAGGAAAATTGATGATGACATCAAAGACATTGTACAGTCACAGAATGAAACTATACAGTGCCGCTTCATCGGGAGCCCGGAAAAGTTAGAGATTCCTCACCCAACACGCTTTGACGGCGAAACGTGAAAGAATACAATGCCGTTCTAATGATGGTGCATGAAATGAACAGCACATCTGGATAAGAATCTCATATTGTAGGCCATGATACGTAAATTGTTCAGCAGCGAATAAGAAAATAAAAGTAAACGAAATACATATTCTTACGTCACCAGGCACCAAGTATTGCGTTACATGGTGGCAAGACCATTTATTATGTGTGTAAACAAACGGCAAAGATGGGAGATTACCAGGCTTGTCCGTTAGGACATTTTTTCTGTCCATAGGTAATTATGCCAGTCCCATCCCATTACCTATGGGACCATTCCCAGGAGTATGGTTTACATTGGGGCATTCCCATGGGCATAAACTATTCCCATGGCAAGCCTGGTGATACGGTCACTAGCACCTGGTCGACTTACCCTCCCATAAAAACACTTTACTGTACCCATTTTATGCAAGCCCGATCTGTTGTTTGTCCATCAAGAATGAATGACCATTCCATTTATTCAGATGGGGTTGAAAGTAGGAGCAGCTGGTTTCTAAGATGGCTGAAGACCTATTTGGCTCGAAATGTTCTTTTGACAATGTAGACAAAGGAATGCTTGACGTTTCTGGGAGGAGGCATTTCCTGCAGTGGTTTTTCTGTTCGTCTTGTCTTCACAGTTCTTGCAGAGTCCTGGTTGCCTGCACACGTAGACTGCTGCCCGCACGAGATCCAGATCATATTAGCAAATGGAGGTCAGAAGGGTGCGAAGGATAAGAGCGCTGACTCTTAAACTCCGGTTTGTGATGCCGAGCTAGCGGGTTTTAACCCTACACCGGGCAGTTCGACTAAAATGTTGACCTGTCGTCCTTGACTAGGGAACGTAAATTCACAAGTACCTCTGAATAAAGTCGGAGTGTATTCGGCCCTCTCCTGATGTGAGGGACACTGGTATAAATAGGGGAAAGAAACCCACACGCAATGAATATTGTGTATGGTCTTTACCCTGAGTTCAAAGCGACGCGAGCGCAAAAAACAAAAAACAAACAAACAAACAAACAAAAACCTAGCAGCATTATTTGAGGGGAGTTGGATTTTGGCAAGTTACGTTCAGCAGTTTGCCATTGACATCTGAACGACCGGCACAATATAATGATGAGACCCAAAGCGGTCTACTTCCAAATCGTCTGCGGCTGTGTTAGGAAATGGGAATGCCGGGATTGCTAATTGGGTTTCGTAACCATTTTTTTTTTTTTCAAAACACACGTTTCAGGTATGAAAAATGAATTAATTGGTGAGACTCAAGCCAGAATGAAGCAGCGGATTATAGGATCCGTGGAGCAAATAAACCCGCGAAATGTAGGCTACTGTACCTTTATTTACATCCCACTGCTGCCATATAACCCTACCTACTGTGACAAGTTTATTAAGATATCGCATTACTTGGGTAGATCATTAAAATTTAATCGAACCAGGTTAACTTTAGTGTATACCGATTGGGAAATTCGCATTTCATGAGATGAAGAATCTATTGGGGAAATTTACCTAGAAATAATAAAGTATTCGTGGAAAAACAATTGGTTTGATATAAGTACAGAGTCAATAACAAACACACAGTTTTATTGGTATCGATAGCAACCGCAGACATGTGTACATATTGACAACTACTAGAGCCATAATAAACAATGCTTCCAGACCAAATAATTGATGACACTGAACTGTCACATTTTTAAGGGCTAGTGTGCATGCACATCATTTTAAATAAGTCATTGCTTTACACTAACTCATACACTTTGTAGCGTGAACTGGCATGTCAGGGAAAATGGCGGCCGGCCGGGTCTCTTGCAAACTAAATGGATGCCTTACAGTAATGTGTGGGATGCTGGTTTTCTAGTGACTGCCGTTTCCATCAACGATGGAACGTTATTTTTGCGCGCGACTTTTGTGTTGACAATTCTGTCAGCGGAAATTAACGCATTGTAGTATGCCTGTATGCCGGGCTGTTGGTTTTGTCGAGAATCTGTATGTTCCACTGACAAGGGACAGTGAGAAGCATTTTTGTATTAAATCACTGGCCACGGAATGGAAGAATAATGGGGCGAACTTTGCCCGTGAAGTTTGGGAAAAAAGACTAACTAAATCAGCATCAAGTGTCTTAGCGACGGCGTGGGAGACATGATTCCCCACATCTGCGATCTCCCCAACAGCGTTGATCAATTGTGCGTTGGACTACCCTTTCGTGCATGACACAAGAATGTCAAGGAAATTAACTAACTAGCGTGTGTATTGCCTGGAAGAGCAAGAAGAGAAATTACATAAACTTAGAATTTAGAAGGAAAAAAAGACAACACCTCATTCTTTGCTCATGATGATGAGAGGGAACGACACTGAAAAAAAAATAGTGATAGCTGGACAGATCCGTGGGTAGGAAAGAGACGAAAGACCCCTGCGAAAATGTAATGCTGGATGGACTGAGAAGTGGCATGGGGGGAAATATAATCAGAGAGATGGTATTCATAACACCATGAACCTCGAGATCTTTTGTGGAGTGACATGGACGACGTTCTCGCCAGTGGCATGTCACATGTGATTGTAGGGGTCTTTCCACCAGTTTGACAGGACACAAAATCTCAACATGGAAAGATGGGAGGGAGTTTGTGGAGGAGTTCCACTCGTTTCCTGGGTTCTGGGTACCGTTTGGATTTGGTCTTTTCTGTGCTATTTTAATAATGATAATGTACGCGGGAAATTCCCCACCCCCCTCTCATGCAATACATTCTATGAGTATTTTCCTCCATGCATACGGCCCTGTTCCTACCCGACACTTCGGAACTTGTGAAAGAAGTTCACAGGTACAGGTAGTGATCTAGTTATTGATGCGGCTGACAACAACAACAACAACAACAACAACAACAACAACAACACAACAACAAAAAACAACAACAAACAACAACAACAACAACAACAACAACAACAACAACAACATAACAACAACAAAACATTCGACAAACAGAGTGTCGACCTAGCAGCATAACACGACAGCTGTAAATTGATCTTGAGACTTTTAAACTCTTTATTTCTATTCTCGGGAAATGGCAACCTCAACTTATCTTCAAGGAATACATGCTACGCCCGTTCAGAAATACAAAACACTACCAAACATATGTAACATGTGAACTGATCAATGTTGGAAAGATAGTGTAGTAGTATCTTCAAAAAAAAAAAAAAAGCATAATAACCTTCCATAGCACAAAGTCTGGGGATGAATTGTAGAGACAAGTGTTGTCCATGCAGTAATGATCCCTTCTCTCGGCTGACCTAGTTTTCTCCAGAGGAAAGGTGACGCCAACACGATCTCGGAACAGACACAGAAGGCACTGCTGGCATCATCAAAGAAACTCTTCTAACGGTCGCCCAGTCGGAGTTTACATACTAGACCGAGCTTGCCGACCAAGGTTTAGCGGACTTGTTCCCAGTGTCTGCAATGACATGTCCATGACATTTAGTCGTTAGGCCCTGACTGCATTTCCTCGCACTAGATCACTAGGCGGTTCAATGCATACGAGTTAGCGTACTTCTTCTCCGTAATCTCGTATACTCGCGCTAGGTAATGTGACGACTGAGTGAGAATTAGCAGGGGTGCGATGTAGCGCGTTCGAATCGAGTCGGTACTACGGAGGATATGAGCCGGGACGCTCAGAACAGTATAGGACAAACACGTACTGAGCGTATAATCCTGCAAGAATATCAAACAATCAGCTGACTGAAAGATCGCTGAGTGAAAGCAATGTCTGTAAAGGATATGCATAAAAGGATCACTATGATAATGCTTGTTAAACTCACACCACACCCGGCAGCCAGATCAGACGATTCGTGACAGACTTGGGTCATGGCACGGAAGGGAGCCTAGCCAACACACGGATAGATCCGTGACGTTGGTAGATGCGCAATTGTGGAGATGGCATGATGTCCACGCCGGCCGCAAGGCACTGGGTAGTGGTTAGTATGGTTCCTGAAGACAGCGGCAGTCGTCGAATGCACGTCAGGTCGATATTAAAGACATCCTGATCATGGCAATGATGATGCCGGGGAAGTGACTGACAAGATTGAGAGTATATCCTCGTTGAGCTGCAGAGCGCAGTTCTGCAGAAGACTCGATTATTAGATGATTTGATGCATGATAATGATGAAGGCGACGATAATGATGATGATGACTAATGGGCGGGGCTGATGATGATAATTAGCCTGTACGACTTACTACTCCTTCGACTACCAACTACACTACTGAAGACTAACTACTACTACTCCTACTACTATGACTACTACTACTGACTACTACTACTACTACTACGACACGTAGTACTACTCTGCCTAATACTTACTACTATACTACTACTAGTGCTATACTAACTCACTATATTCTCACTACTACTAAGTACTACCACTACGAGCTCACATCGGACTTAGTACTACTACCACACCTCAGCCACTACTGCTACCATCACTACTATACGAATATCCACTATTACCATATACAACATTACCACTGACCACACACAATATCGTACTTTAACTAGGCATACTCCGTGACCAGCATAAGACCAGAGTGGAGTTATACCGTGGACATTGTACGCACAAAGCCGTGTGGCGTCAGTCTGTCTAGTGGGTAGGACTGAGCTACTGTGTGAGAGGAGCACAGTACTACCTGCTTTCGCGCTAGCGTCGAATATGGGCGGGAGCTCACGAAACCCGACACACCCCACATCTGTTGCCAGCGGCTGGCGCGAGCGGAGGAGAGCACATTGCGGGGTATAGGCCTTATCCTTGGCGATGAACTCAACCTAGAATACTAAATTCATGGCAGATGCAGACCAGGCCTCTAAGCCTGGTTGGCAACTGGTCTAGGATTTATTTAAGCTCTCACGGCGGACAGTGTAGAGCATGCATGATGATCCACAACTTCGCAGCTCTTTGCATGGTCCTCATATGTATGGGGTTACCTTTCCTCTGGACTGTGTGACTAGGCAGCGAGTGGGAAGTACCATGCTTCCCTGACGATACATAGTCTCGACAATGTTTAATACAGCAATAAAACTGCTAGGTGCATTTTCCGTTATGCAATGAATGTCCTCCTATCGCATGAATCTAGAGGGAACTGTGGGTGGAGTCATGGCAAACAGTGACCACGCCCAGCATCGGCGCTTGTCGTGCAACCAAAGTACCCTGCTGGTTATCGTTCCGACCTTCCAATAATTGGTCTCAACACATAAACTGGTATGGCACTGTTTAATACACACTGACCGTAAATCTCATGCAGTAAATCTTTAAGATCAAGGTATAGTCCACTTTTCGCGGTATAAATACGACTATTTCTGGAGAGTTGACGCCATGTTGCACGTCCGGAAGGTTTACAGACATAACGAAGACTACCGTCAGAACATATAAGCCATGTGAAGTGTTCTCGTGCCAGAAATCTGGAGGAGCTGCCGACTGCACTGCTGCAGTAATCTGAACTGTCGGGATTCAACCGGGCTGTATATTACTATACAGGTAGTTTTATATTTCAACTTGTGACGACTTGGTGGTGAAATCTGGTAGGGGACTAAATGCAATGAGGCGGCACTGAGGGCAGCAAGCGTGGGTAGAGCAGAGGAGTGCGTTACTGGCTCTTTAAGCAGTTAATAATAGATTTACATTGAGCATGGTTGAGCGCTGACGATCAGTATCGAAGAGCATGGTTGATGAAAGTTTGGAGCGCATATACAGAAGCGGACATGCGGCGTGCTCCTGGGGCGTGCACAAAGGACACACCAATAGATGCATGAGGCATATCCTTGACTGCTACAACCATGACTGGATAGTATCTAGGTCCTTCAAGCCAAATTTTACCTGAGAGGTGGTAGACATAGGGATCACTCCCTGCAGTGAAGCCATGGATATGTCTTGGGTCATAGACAAAACACGATGCAGGCTCTGAATAAATTGAAACTAATCAGAAAGAGAACATATATCGATGTAAGGGCAGTGTCACCAACTGAATGTATAAACACAGACATCAAAGCGGCTATGACCACAATAAGAACCAACAGAAAGAAGATAAAGACCAGGAAAACACCTACCGCAAGCGAACTCGGAACGGCTATCGAGACGAGACAGTAAAGGAAAACTATGAGAAAGATATTAAATGAAATTTTGTGGGTAAAACATATCCATAGAAAGAGAAAAACGGTGTGGGAAGAAGAATGGGAGATGTTCAATACAAGTCTTCTAAAACACTGCAAAAACACATGTGAATAACCATTAAAAAACGCAAAACACAGATACAGAAAATAACAAGTGAGTGGAACGCCGAACGTAAAGACAGCTGTTTATTAAACGACACCACCACAGATCGTCGAGTGAAAAGCAAATGATGGAATATGGTACATAGAATATAGAATAGCAAAAAAGTCAGGCAAATAGAATATAAGAGAGACAAAACACAAGAACACTGCGAAGAAATACGAGAGAAGCGAATAAAAACGACAAGCGGCGGCAACTAGAAACTTCTACATGATTAGTGCAATGAGAACCAGAGCACGAACCTTTGACCCAACTGAAATAATAAGCCGTCAATAGGAGAACCACTATCAGTGAACCGAAAAACCAAAGTACTAACAAAGATGGAAACGGCATGTACTTGGAACAATATCTATATTGACATCAGCTGCACAGGAATTCAAGAACTGCCACCAGATGTCATCGAAGAAGAGCTAGAACCAGACATGACTCAAAGAAGAAGAAAGTAGAGAAGCCATATGATAACTCAACTCACGTAAGTAATACAGGCGCAGTTCTCTTTTCGATACGGGAAAATATTCTGCCAACATTCTCGAGAATACGACGACTATGAAAAGATAGAACCCAGCGAACGAAACTCAACTCGGAGTCAGAAAATGATAAAGATGTACAGATGTCTATACTTCGCATTGGGAACAAACAAATAGACACATCTCGGTCGAATTCATGAGACACTCTACTTAGCCTTTGTCGACCAAGAAACGGCATGCATTTGACGAAACAGTGGCTAGAAACAAGCTGCGCTGATATGGGAAAATCCTGAAACGATATGGAGTGAGTACACATATAACAAACTTAAACAAAAGCTTATACACTAACAGTGAATGGACAGTAAGCGACAAATGAGGATACTCATAACCCTCACCATAAGCTCCGGAGTACGACAAGGTTGTCCTGTCCCCCTCTTCTTCAGAACACATATCTAGCCAACATATCGTACAGAAACAACCAAGACAGAGACTAGTAACACACCGCACTGGCAAAGAACAGAAACACAGAAGAAGAACAAGGCAAATCACACAATAACTAACTTATTTGCGGCCGATCAAGCATTAATCAACGACCATCAGACTGAAAAATACAAGACCACATAAATAGTCTGAATGAAATGCGTTTAGAACATACATGAAATTAGCACAATAAGTAAAATAATAATTAAACAAGCTGTACGGGTAATGATCTTTAACCATAGAAGAAAGCGCAATAAGCATTAATCTAGAGAGACACACCCTGAATCAAGTAAAGAGCTTACACAGTAACTAGGAAGATAATAGTCCCACAAAGGGCATGATCAGCAGACGAGATCGAAACTAGATGCAATAAGGCAAACATACTCTACTGACAAATGGCTACCAATACTAAAGAACAAACATGTAAACAATAGCACCAAGAAACACACTGTACAACACAATCTATCCTTACCAACTGCACAACCTGGACAGTGACAGAAAAGATAGAAGACAATCACAACAGAAATCAGCTCCTGAGAAGAATACTCAATTTTTGTTTCTTGTTTTGCTCTCGGTCGCGTTGAGGTTCAACTATGATTGTAGTGATGGACTACCATAACAAACTAGAATACCAACATAACGGTATACCTCAGCAAGCAATGATCATACAGCACAGATCGGAAGCAGAGGAAGTGGACCGGCCGGCACGTACCTACGATGGAGTAGAGGAATACAGAGACCATAGGAACCTCGCTAGTATGACAGCACCATACACAGGCACTCTCACGTACTGTATCATACTTCACGTGCGACACCGCAAGTATACAAGAGAACCTGATAAGATGAGAAGAGACAAAGTGAAGTGAGACTGACAAACACCGTGTCTGTAGGAGAATTGATGAGTTACAATGTGAAATAACACTAAATGTTCAATTTATCTGCTCTTTGTTTGAGATTTAAGATCACTTATGTTAAATGTATGACAGGTCTTGGTATGATCATGTGGGACACATTTGGACTTGTTCAGTCTGAAATGCTTGCAATCTGCATGATTCTTTCTGGTACTAAGGATGCATGCCGCTAGAGATAGGTCTCTGGTAGCCACTTGTCTCGTTCGCTGCGGATCATGCTACGACGATTGTGCAGAGTACTAACAGTGATGGCTTGTTCAGGAAGTATGTCGCCCGATTTTATTCAATACAACAAGCTATTTGTCTCACTCTGTCATCTGCCCTTTACTCGTGGTTTTACTGCCTATTAGATACGTAACCATATTATAGTTTATTGATACCATATGTTGAGTTGAGTGAGTCAAGAACCGTACATCACAGGCACTCAGGACATTCCATACGCGCGCACATCCTAATCCTCAATAGCCAGCAAAGAGTCACCACGTTAGCAACCAGCATTATATGTCCTACGTGGCTTTACTCTATTTGAGTACCAACTAAGAGACATGGTAATGTAACTCACGGGTGGATGTAAATAAGTGGATCGACCATGGTACACACCTTAGAGCACTGGACAGTATGACTCTAGAGCCGGATATTTGTTGATGACTAGTGCAGGTACTCGATGGGAGGCTATGATCATCTAACACCTACGCCCTTACTTCCCAAAACACACTCTGAGTACTCATTTTAGGTGAGGCTGCTGAGCTACTGTAACAATGGAATCCGCCCCGAGATGCGGATACGAACAATGACACAGACGCAGAGACGGGACACTAACAGCAGCAATGTCAGCTATGATTCTTAAGTCTGTACGAT
The DNA here is from genome assembly GCA_014155875.1 of Cepaea nemoralis. Taxonomy (NCBI): domain Eukaryota; kingdom Metazoa; phylum Mollusca; class Gastropoda; order Stylommatophora; family Helicidae; genus Cepaea; species Cepaea nemoralis. The sequence continues at coordinate 122,131 of JACEFZ010012540.1, forward strand.
CTTATTCTGTCACATGTCTAACGCATATAATCGTTCGATACAAGGATGTACCTGTCATATTGTCTCTATAAATGTCCTGTCATATGCTGCTTGTATAAATGTCCTCAGATCTGTTGTATCAATGTCCTGTCTATACTGGTTGTATAACTATCCTGTCATCATCTGTGCTATAAACTATCCTGGCATATCTGTGGTGTAAACTATCCTTACGTCATATCTGTGTATAACTCATCCTGTCCTATCGGTTGTCTAACTGTCTGTCATATATGTGTGTATAACTCTCCGTCATATCGGTTGTATAACGCTGTCTGTCATATGCTGTTGTATAACTGTCCTGTCATATCTGTTGTATAACTGTCTGTCATATCTGGTGTCTACTGATCTCGTCATATCTGTTGTATAGTTAATGAGGCCTATCGTCATATACTGTGTCATTAAACTGTCCTGTCCTATCTGTGCATAACTGTCTGTGTCTATCTTGTGTATAAATGCTCGTACATATCGTCTTTATAACGCCCATACACCGTATCACTTAGTAAATGTTCAGTCACATATCCGCTGTAAATATCGACACGTATATCAATATAAGTTACCCACTCATTACTTCTAGTAGCTCTAGTATGACCAATGCAAATACCTTTATATGGCTAAGTCATATACTTCTCTAGAAATACCAAATCGTGTACCTTCTCGATACATCTCAATCTCTAACAACTACCTTTCTATAATGCCAAGCTTATCTATATCTATAAAAACAGAGGGTATGTGCTATTGTATGTCTGTGTGTATTGGAGTGCGTGCTATGATAACGGTACATCCGATGAGAGGAAAATTTCTACACGTCTTCCTTTTCATGCATGTGCAACAGCCGACTATAAGTAGTTTCTTAGTGTACATATCGTTCTACTTATTTAATAACATTACTCGCTTCATTTTCATTAGTATAATTTCTATATAGCAGGGGGACTTCACTCTAGAAAAGTTATTTCAAGGGGCATACACTTTAATAACCTGTCTATATACTTTATACGTCATATGTTGGACTTACTGACCTATTCGTATAACTCTTGTCTATAGTATATTCAGGCATATAAGTATAATAAATATATGAATAACTCTTTAAGGCATTTTCAAGTTGTCATACACGTTAAAGTTTGCTTTTGGCATATGACAGTCATACTGTCTATGTTCCAAGATTGCGACGCTGAGATGTCTCGTGTGTTCTGAGACGTGAGACGCCTGTTCAGTGTTTTTCTGTGGATCGCCCTGATGGAACATTCCCTGTGAAATCGTTGTTGCGATAGTGTTGTGCCTTGGATACGTGTATGTGTATCGCATGTGACGTTAATCTGGAAGTGTGTCAAAAGAAGACTACGGATAGGCAGGTGGTGGATGAATCATGAGCAGCAGACGCAGATATTCAGTTGGTGTATGGATTACTCGAGGTTCGCGACCGCAAGCTTCTCTCTCTTCGAGAGACAATGGTTGCGGTCACACGGACAGTATGGTCACCTGCCATAGAGGAAGACAACGGCAAACTACCTCTTTGAAATGCTAGGTTATATGATCGCTCTAAGACTGATCATCGCAAGACAAGGACAGAGACATTAAATAGAACATAGGAGGCACGTGTCGGACTGTTAAACAACGACGGAAAATAGAGAACATACACAAGAAAAGTTCAAGAGTCTAAAAAATTCAATATCTTAGGTATGTGCGAAACGAGATGGACAGAGCAGGCATCAAGATACATAAAGAGTTGTAGATATTGAGTCTGCGGAATGGTGAGGATCTAGACATAGGGGTCAGTGGCAATAATCGTGGACCGGAAAACATCAACGTACTGATTCAGGGATATTGGGACGGGCGGACAGAGTATCTACTAGTTAAAATGAGTGGCAGACCTTTTAACATTTAAAATGTTATCAAGTATCTGCCCCAACAGGGCATGACCAGTGAAGATAGTGTAGAGGAATGTTATAATGACCATAGAATGGTCTGCCTTCAAGCAATGTAAACAATCTCAGAACTAAACATCACAACTAGGGGCCTCTCATGCTAATAAGTAGCGAATCAAGGGATAGTTACCACAGTAGGAAACTATGGTTTAGGAGAGAGAAATGAAAGAGAGGATACAGCCTCGTAGCACTCGCTGAGTGGCAAAAGAAACAGGAAATGATTGTAGGAAACACTGGGTTAAGCCACCACCGTAGGTGATTAACCTTGTTAACTAGTGAACATAAAATCTGTCTCTCTAGTTGAGTACACTTTGTCGTCTGACTAGTGACATAAAATTGTCTCTCAGTTGACTTTAAACCTTGTCTGCCTAGTCTTGAACATAAATGTGCCTCTCTAGTTGATTAAACTGTTGTTCTGACTAGTTGACATAAAATTAGTCTCTCTAGTTGAGTCAACTTGTCTGACTAGTTGAACATAAAATGGCTCTCTAGTGATTAAACTTTGTCTGACTACTAGTGAACAGTAAATTGCCTCTCTAGTGATAAACTTTGTCTACCGTGAACATAAAATTGTCTTTCTCTCAGTGATTCAACTTTGTGCCTGACTAGTTGCGTTGAACATAAAATTGCCTCTTAGTGATTAACTTGTCTGACATAGTGGAACAGTAAAATGTACTCATCTCTAGGGGATTTAAACTTGTCTGACTATGTGACATAAATTGTCTCTCTAGTGATTAAACTTTGTCTACTCAGTGAACAGAAAGATTGTCTCTCTAGGGGATTAAATCTCTGTCTCAACTAGGTGAACATAAACGTGCTCTCTAGTGGATAAACTTTGTCTACCTAGTTGGCACATAAAATTGTCTAGACGAGCAATCCTTAATAGAGTGTCCACTACTCGCTAACGCCCAAAATGCAAATCAAAAGTTTTTGTTGATGGGATGATATAATATCTACGTTGCTGATGACTGATGATCATGCTGATGATGATGATGAAGATGATGATGATGATTGATGATGAGTATATGTCATGATTATCAAACAGTTCGCACTACATGGAGCCGGCTCCATCACGCAGGGAAGGAGCTGACAAATTAAACGTAAGATGTGGTTCTGTGCGTCTGTCTCTCTGCTATCTCTCTCTCTCTCTCTCTCTCTCTCTCTACGCTCATCTACTCTAGCTCTACTCTCTCTCTCTCTCTAAACTGAAGGCTCTATCTTAGCTGTGTTGTTGTTAACGATCAATTCGCTGCAGACCATATATCAGTATGAGCAGTCCAGTCTAATTTCGCTCAGATCCACAAGGAGAGTATGAGTTGAGCCCAGAACCTACGTCACGGCACTCAGGGACATACCCAGACGTGCTCGTCTCATCCACAACAGCAGCGAGAGTCCAATACTAATGGTATAAGGAGAACTCTGATTATATGTCGTACTGACCTTTACTCTGAGGTCTGAGTTCGGCCAGACCACTGGTCAGTCTCTGCCAGCGCCATTCTCTGACAAACCGTGATGACTGTACTATTACCATAGCGAATCCAAAAGGCCCCTACCACATCTGCTTGTCATTGCACTATAATTCCTGTAGGTTGCAGGCTCAGCAACCTGTCCGCCTAGCTCGTTTCCGCAACACAGCATCATGCCGTAACACCAGATGTCCTGAGGAAAACTATCCAACATCTACTCTCTATTTTATTGGTGAAGTGAGAGATACACATAAGGGGAAACACAGCTCGCAGCAGAGTGCCGATGTTCACAGACATCGCAGCAATCCAAATATAGACATATCAGAAACCAAATGCTATCAAATATCCTTCTTTGTGTGGGTTGTTTTGTAATTTCTTATAAGGTAACCTTATGTTTAGCCCGAGATATAAATTGCTGAGCAGTCAGTGAATGATAGCTTAGCAGGCAGCGTAGGTGTCGACCATCAGAAGAAACCATCTAGTCATTTGCGACAGTCTCGTGGAGATGTGGTTATGTCGACTGCCTCGTGCTCCAAAGGTGTGTGTCTACCATTCGGCTACGTCATCCGTTCGCTCAGTGTAATATTTGGAAACTATCTGGGGTTCGTCTCTGAGCTACACGGAGTGTCGTGCTTTCTGCCATACTTCAGCAGGCCACCTGCGGAAACAGGAACCGAGCAGTTACGATCGCCTTGCCTGATAAATCATTGTGTACAGTCCTTTATTCTTCCACATCATCATCATCATCATCATCATCATCATCATCATCATCATCATCCTCATCATCATCATGGCTCATGTCGGTCAAAAGATTGGGCGCCTTATGTCTCGCCATCGCACTCTATCACTAGAGTGTGGTATCAGTAACTCAGTGTCTGTCGCGACCATGCCGCGTGTCATAGCCATCCAGAGTATTTACTCTCTGCCTTCTCTTGTTCTTGATACGTTATCTTGCAGTTGTCACCAAGTGACCATTGTGTCTCTCTTCTTATTAACGTGACCAAAGATGTTGACGTGCTATGTCTAATATCTAATCGGTTACGGTGTTCATTTGTTTCTTGTAGACTTGGTCACTTCTTTATCTGTATGCCCATGGTATCTCTTGGCATTATCCTCAGAAAACACATTTCATACAGCCATCAGACGTGTTTGTTCAGCTGTTTTTCACTTGTCCACTCACATCCATACAGAAACATAGGTTCCATGTAGTACCACTCAACACACTTTCTCATGGCAAGTGACATCTTTTTAAAAGTCAGCATGTTTTTTCATCTGCTAAAAGCCTACCTTCGCAATGGCAAATTCCCATAAGGTGACATTCCCATAAGGTGTATGAGACTGATGCCGAGATAATTGTACTAAGTCACGTGCTTAGAACATCTCTACCATTTCTTGGTATATTCCACTGCTGGTCATTCGTTTTCCTAGGGCACGACCATAATCGTGTCTCTACAATTAATTCTAAACTTTCTGATCACGGTGCCTGCAACTAGCAGATCTACTAATTGTTGCAGATCCGGTGCTTGTCGGCAACCATACGCGCTTATCATCTGCATATCTACTGTTATTGAGGTTTCTGCCTCCAATGATGATACTTTCATATCTTCCTAAATCGTGAAAATATTTCCACTGTACAAGGTACAAAAAAGGATCTGAGACATTACACATCCTGTCTCTCACCTCTCTTAATAAGCTGATATGATCCTACTTCATTATCAATCTCTTATGGCAGTCTTGTTGTTTCCAATATATGTTGTTTTTGCTTTTCTTTTCAAGTCTAGGTCTTTCCGATCAATTTGTAGATATCAAGAATCTTATCATGGTGCCCATGCGGACTTATCGAAGGACTTGTGAATTCAATAAAGCAAAGGTGTAGGTCTTTATGTACTTCTATAGAACGTTCAAGTAATTTTCTCAACATATATACAGCAGTTACTGTTACCTGCCATTTACGAACAGACAATGTTCCTCTCCTATTTCGGGTTATTATATTTTCTTCCTAACTCTTTGCATGATAATTCTCAGCAAAATCTTCGTGATGTGGATCATTATACTAATTGTTCGATGTTGATTACATTCCAAGGCTCCTGCTTTCTTCGAGAATGCAATAAATACAGAATTACATAATTCAGGAGGTATATCTCCAGTATCATTTATTGCGTAAGCAGTCTGGTGACCTGGTCAATTCCATATTCTTCTAAAGCATTAATAATTTCCTGTTGTGATGTTGTCTGGAACCGGGGTCTTGCCAGTTTTCATATGGTAAGAGCATTCTGAATTTCCATCTTGAAAATTGATGGTCTTTCATTATTATTCCGAATATTATACTGTTCTTCTTTTCTATCATCATAAACGATCGTTCAACATAATCTGACCACGCATGTAAATCTGATTTTTTTTCGATTATGATCTTGCCATCTTTGATGTTAGGCAACCCGTTGATGGTGTGTTCTTGTGTTAGTGATGTTATCATTTCTTTTGTGCATTAAGTTGGTATTCGGGTGTGTGTTCGTTTTCATTTCATTGTAATTTCCTCAGCTATGTTTATTTGTCTTTTCCATAGTTTCCATAATTTCCTGTAATCTCTGCATATTTTTCATGGTAATTTTGTTATTTCTTCTTATTTCCATGGGTTTTAGGATGGCTTCCGTCATCCATTTCTTGCGTCCCTCATCTTTATTTTTGGGATTGTGTTTCTGAAGCTTGTTTGAATGATTCTTTAATATTTCCATTGTTCGCTGACATCTTGAAAATAATATTTCCTATCGGACATGCATTAAATCTGTCTTTACCTCTACGTTATGTACCTTAAATAAAACGTCCTTTCATCTTCTTCTTCGAACGAACGAACTTTATTTCAATTTGATTGACTCCAGAATTAAAGGCCACAGGCGTGATCGTGACCGTATCAGCACCCAGTGCCGACTAGTCAATACAAATATGGGTCTAGCAGTGCCAGGGCAGAATTTGGATGCCCTGGGCAGATGGTAGATGTTCCAAACTGCGGTTGTATTTCGGGTGCTGTTAATCTCTTGCCTCTGGGCTCAAGCGGATGACTGCTTTCCCCGGCCAAGCATATTATACATGTGTTGCTGCTGTAGTCGCGTACTGTGCCAATACCTTTCTGGTTGGCGATTCTGTGATCTTCTTGCTGGAGTCATTCTCTGATTGTCTTTGGTTAGATTTGAGTTCTTTCCACTATTCACAACAACTAGTAATTTAGAACAGACTCCACATGTCCCAAATAACTCAACACAAGTATGGTTTTATATTTCGTTTTGTCTCCAAATATTGTACAAATTACCACATTTCACTTAAACACAATATTTAGAGACTACAAAAGTAGAGACAAAATATATGACCGTTCTACTAAAACAAGCACCATGTGATCATTACAGCCTAAGTGTGTAACAAGGGTCATTAATTTACATAAAGCTTTCATTATGTTGCTGAACTGCTGGGTTTACAATGGGCACAAACAAGAAGACTAAAATCCACGCGGAACTGCCGTGGGCTGTACACCACTGGCACTGGGTCGGGGATGTTATGGGTGGGTGAGGGGTGTGTCGTGGGTGGGGTGGGTTTGTGAAAGGGTGGGGGGTGTGTGTGAGTGGGTGGGGTATGTGTCGGAGGGGGGTGTATATGGGTGGAGGATGTGTGTGGGTGGATGGAGGGTGTTGTGTGTGTGTGTGTGTGTGTGTATGGGTGGGTGATATGTGTGAGCGGGTGAAGTGTGTGTGTTGGTGGGTGGGACTTGTGTGTGGTTTGGTGGAGGATGTGTGTGTGTGTGGATGAGGATATATGTTGGTGGGAGGGGGATGTGTGGGTGGGTGGGGGATGTGTCTCATAACATGGTAATATGCATTGTTTATGTTTACAACATTCATTTGACAATGTCTTTCCTATGTTAATGTATCAAGCACTGTTGATGACTGAAAGATGAGTAATTGGAAGGGCCGAATGTAAGACGGGCCTGCGTGCCCAATTTGTAACCCTTTGAAAATAAAGTTGAATTGAATTGAATTGGCAGGTTGCCGTCTTGAGAGACGATAGTTTGTTACAAGGGGTTCTAACAACTACAACCCATGAGGGTAGCGAACGTTATACCTCTCTTTAGCATAAAGCTTGGGCTGAATTGTAGAGACCATGTGTTGCTCAGTCAGCATGAACCTTCTCTCGGCCTGCCTAGTTTACTCCAGAGGAAAACTAATACCAATACGTCTGGAACAAGGCAAGTTGCAGAAGTTGCCGGATCAGCAAAGCAATGCTCTAACTGTCCGTCTGTCGGAGCTTTGATCCTAGACCAGTTGTCGACCAAGGCTTAAGGTCTGGTCTGCCATCACATTTAATCTTTAGGTTGTGTTTAATCGTATAAGGATAAGGCTTGCACTCTCTCAATTACGCTCTTCCGCCCGAAGCCGTTGGCACAATGTGAGGTGTAGGGTTTACTGAGCGCCGCGCAACATTAATCGGTACATACAGGTGGAAATATGGAGTAGGATATCGGGACACTTGTCCGGCCTTCAGTTGTGATAATTTAATGGTTTAATTTCGATAATCTGAACATTATATTATGATATTACAAACATCACTAATATATTCTATGATGTTTTTACAGGACAAACCAGGGAAACGTGCGGCAGAACGCACAAAAAGTTTATAACAATGAGTGGATTGACGTCAGTTCAAGAATTCAACTAAAAGGCAATAATACTGGTGAAAGCAAGCGGTTTCGCTGTTAATACATCTTAGACAACCAAACAGGCTGTTGAGACTTTCTTTTAAGTGTTATGTTTTTGAATTTAAGGTTGTGAGTTTCAAACAGGCAAACCCAAGAACATGAGGTTTGGATAGTTTGGAACTTGAAAGAAATTTAACAATATGGGCCCCAAACAGCTAGACACAAGAATATGGGCTTCAAACAGAATAAGAAATATGCAGAATTAAGATTGATTGATTGATTGATTGATTTAGGAATCGACATCACAGCATTCGGGGCATTCCCATAAGTGCTCCTGTCCCCATCCTCAGCAGCCAGCGAAGAGTTCCAACACTAATAGTACCAGTAGCAATCTGATTATAAGTCCGTCTCGCCTTTCCTTTGAGCGTTGAGCGTCGGCCAGATCCCTTCGTCACTCCTCGTTGTCTCATTCTTGCCAGACCATGGTAATTCCATTTGCTCCTCCGAGGTGTGCACGTGCTCCCACAAGGCCGCAACCACGTCTGCCTTGTCATGTATCAATACTCCACCAAGTTCTGCAGAGCCAGCCAATCTGTCCGCCTGTTCATTTCCCAGCACACCTGGCATGCCCCGGAGAAAAGATCCAGGCGATGCTTGTCACCCGTGACCTCCGAAGCGAAGCAAGCCACTCCGCACGAAGTCTGCCCGTCCTCACCCTCGTCCAGCATGCTTTCTGAGTCAGTTACAATCACGATGTGTGTGTGTGTGTCGTATTCTCCATCCAGCGGAGAGCCGCAGTGACTGCCTCTACTTTCATTCTTAAGCTGGATGTTGTGGTATCATATGCCAGGCTCTCCTGCCCCAAACATCGACCATTAGCTTTGGCTATGAACCCCCAGCCACTTCTCTCACCTCTTGACACCGAACCATCTATGTAGATAATCACATCACCCGAGTGAGCATTGTCCTGAATTAGTTGCTGGATTTCACTTCCGATGGCCCCTGCTGGCCATTCCCTACACACTCCCGGTTTAATGTGATTATAACTCTGCACAAGTCTGACTGCTCCGCTGGCACTCTGACCCACTCCTCTCCACGCCTAATGTTCTCCAGGGGGCATACCTTTCTGATCGTCTGCAGAATTAAGAATATGAGTTCTATTTGGATAGTTTTAAACAGAAAAAATCAAGAAATGTGCTTCAAACTGGTAGAATCAAGAACACGAGCTATATCTGGACAACTAGTTTCAAACAGAAATAATCATACAGGCTTCAAACAGACAGAACAAGAACAGCTTTTCAACCTGATAGGACCAAGAGCAGGATTCAAACAGACAGAGCCAAGAACACAGGCTTCAAATGGACAGAACCAAGAACCACGCTTTAAACAGAAAGAGCCGAGAACACAGGCTTCAAATAGACAGAACAAGAACAGGATATTCTATTTACATAATCACCAGACAATCGGGTTCTTGGAGCAGTTTCCTCCCTTCAGACTATGAACCCAATACCTTTTGTGTTAGATCTGGTCGCTGCAGCTTATAGCCATAGATTTATGTGCACATATGTTAACATTCATACCTATTATCCATCAACACTTCATCATATCATCTTATCTCGTCCTGTTCCTCTTGTACCTTACGGTGTAGAGGCGACGCATAACAGCGGGAGAGTGCCCGTTTGGGCTACATATATCGAGACCCCCATGGGCTGTGTTATTCCCTTTGTCCATCATTTACATGGTCGGGCGCTTCCTCTGCTTCCATTTGGTCTGTACACAATTGCTTGTTGTGGTAAACTGTTAGCTGGTAGCCTAGTTATATGGCCGAACCATTCAACTTTCTGTTTTCAAATGAAATCTAGCGCTGCAACTATCCATTTTTTAGTCCTGATTTCAGCATTTCTAATAATTCTCAGGAATCTCATTTCCTATTTTATTTTTCGTTTCTCTTTCTCTATGAGACTGATACACACCTTCGGAGGGCATACCTTCAACAGTATACGATATTCAAAACTATATTTTCCCGTTGTGAATTTGAGTAATGAAAACACATTATCTGTGGCTGGTAGATTGAGTAATGAAAACACATTATCTGTGGCTGGTAGATTGAGTAATGAAAACACATTATCTGTGGCTGGTAGATTGAGTAATGAAAACACATTATCTGTGGCTGGTAGATTGAGTAATGAAAACACATTATCTGTGGCTGGTAGATTGAGTAATGAAAACACATTATTCTGTGGCTGGTAGATTGAGTAATGAAAACACATTATCTGTGGCTGGTAGATTGAGTAATGAAAACACATTATCTGTGGCTGGTAGATTGAGTAATGAAAACACATTATCTGTGGCTGGTAGATTGAGTAATGAAAACACATTATCTGTGGCTGGTAGATTGAGTAATGAAAACACATTATCTGTGGCTGGTAGATTGAGTAATGAAAACACATTATCTGTGGCTGGTAGATTGAGTAATGAAAACACATTATCTGTGGCTGGTAGATTGAGTAATGAAAACACATTATCTGTGGCTGGTAGATTGAGTAATGAAAACACATTATCTGTGGCTGGTAGATTGAGTAATGAAAACACATTATCTGTGGCTGGTAGATTGAGTAATGAAAACACATTATCTGTGGCTGGTAGATTGAGTAATGAAAACACATTATCTGTGGCTGGTAGATTGAGTAATGAAAACACATTATCTGTGGCTGGTAGATTGAGTAATGAAAACACATTATCTGTGGCTGGTAGATTGAGTAATGAAAACACATTATCTGTGGCTGGTAGATTGAGTAATGAAAACACATTATCTGTGGCTGGTAGATTGAGTAATGAAAACACATTATCTGTGGCTGGTAGATTGAGTAATGAAAACACATTATCTGTGGCTGGTAGATTGAGTAATGAAAACACATTATCTGTGGCTGGTAGATTGAGTAATGAAAACACATTATCTGTGGCTGATAGATTGAGTAATGAAAACACATTATCTGTGGCTGGTAGATTGAGTAATGAAAACACATTATCTGTGGCTGGTAGATTGAGTAATGAAAACACATTATCTGTGGCTGGTAGATTGAGTAATGAAAACACACAATTTATGGCTGGTATATGTTACTGCATCTCGTCAGGTGCATACTGCAGAACTCACGCAACATAAAATAAAGCAGAAAGATAAATCCTTCAAGCTGAAATATACAACAGACATATCCATAACGTAATTTGCATTGTCTACCACGGTAAAGTATTAGTTGTATTTCATTGTCGTAACTGTTCAGTTGCCATGTTGTCTGGACACAGGTTTGTGTAAAGTAAATTCCATATATTTAAGGGCATTCTGAACTCCCATATTCAGAGACAGGATATGCAGATGATATACGAGTATTGACTGCAGCCTGTCAACGGGGTCTACAGCCAATACGAGTATTGACTGCAGCCTGTCAACGGGGTCTACAGTATTAGCAGGATCTATAACGGTTGTGGCTGTAGCACTGTGGCAGAAGTGATGCCTGCCAACATAGCGGTCGTGTATTCAAATCCCCCTTCGAAGCGAGGATATGGTTTTATTTAACATGAGCTCGTAGGTGCACACAGACTAGTAGGAAGTTTTCTAAGAAGCAAATGTGACCATGATGACCTCATCAAATATCCAGTGTCAGTTGTTCTAAAAATGTGGGGGGGGGGGGGGGGGGGGAAAGAGGGGCACATTGCTGGGGTATTTTACTTCTGCTAACTTATTATAGTAGCGTTAAACGTTCTTCGCCATTTATGGGTTCTCAATGTGTAAGGTGGCACTTTGATGAAGTATTTTACTTCTGCTAACTTATTATAGTAGCGTTAAACGTTCTTTGCCATTTATGGGTTCTCAATGTGTAAGGTGACACCTTGCTGAATTGTTTTACTTCTGCTAACTTATTATAGTGGCGCCAAACGTTCTCCGCCATTTATGGGTTCTCAATGTGTAAGATTACACTTTGCTGAAGTGTTTTACTTCTGCTAACTTATTATAGTGGCGCCAAATGTTCTCCGCCATTTATGGGATCTCAATGTGTAAGGTGGCACTTTGATGAAGTATTTTACTTCTGCTAACTTATTATAGTAGCGTAAAACGTTCTTTGCCATTTATGGGTTCTCAATGTGTAAGGTGACACCTTGCTGAATTGTTTTACTTCTGCTAACTTATTATAGTGGCGCCAAACGTTCTCCGCCATTTATGGGTTCTCAATGTGTAAGATTACACTTTGCTGAAGTGTTTTACTTCTGCTAACTTATTATAGTGGCGCCAAATGTTCTCCGCCATTTATGGGATCTCAATGTGTAAGATTGCACTTTGCTGAAGTGTTTTACTTCTGCTAACTTATTATAGTAGCGTAAAACGTTCTTCGCCATTTATGGGTTCTCAATGTGTAAGATTGCACTTTGCTGAAGTGTTTTACTTCTGCTAACTTATTTTAGTGGCGCCAAACGTTCTCCGCCATTTACGGTTTCTCAGTGTGTAAGATTGCACTTTGCTTAAGTGTTTTACTTCTGCTAACTTATTTTAGTGGCGCCAAACGTTCTCCGCCATTTATGGGTTCTCAATGTGTAAGGTGGCACCTTGCTGAAGTGTTTTACTTCTGCTAACTTATTATAGTAGCGTCAAACGTTCTCCGCCATTTATGGGTTCTCAATGTGTAAGGTGGCACCTTGCTGAAGTGTTTTACTTCTGCTAACTTATTATAGTAGCGTCAAACGTTCTCCGCCATTTATGGGTTCTCAATGTGTAAGGTGGCACCTTGCTGAATTGTTTTACTTCTGCTAACTTATTATAGTGGCGCCAAACGTTCTCCGCCATTTATGGGTTCTCAATGTGTAAGATTGCACTTTGCTGAAGTGTTTTACTTCTGCTAACTTATTATAGTAGCGTAAAACGTTCTTCGCCATTTATGGGTTCTCAGTGTGTAAGATTGCACTTTGCTGAAGTGTTTTACTTCTGCTAACTTATTATAGTAGCGTTAAACGTTCTTTGCCATTTATGGGTTCTCCGTGTGTAAGATTGCACTTTGCTGAAGTGTTTTACTTCTGCTAACTTATTATAGTAGCGTTAAACGTTCTTTGCCATTTATGGGTTCTCAATGTGTAAGATTGCACTTTGCTGAAGTGTTTTACTTCTGCTAACTTATTATAGTAGCGTCAAACGTTCTTCGCCATTTATGGGTTCTCAATGTGTAAGATTGCACTTTGCTGAAGTGTTTTACTTCTGCTAACTTATTATAGTAGCGTAAAACGTTCTTCGCCATTTATGGGTTCTCAATGTGTAAGATTGCACTTTGCTGAAGTGTTTTACTTCTGCTAACTTATTATAGTAGCGTCAAACGTTCTTCGCCATTTATGGGTTCTCAATGTGTAAGGTGGCACCTTGCTGAAGTGTTTTACTTCTGCTAACTTATTATAGTGGCGTCAAACGTTCTCCGCCATTTATGGGTTCTCAATGTGTAAGGTGGCACCTTGCTGAATTGTTTTACTTCTGCTAACTTATTATAGTAGCGTCAAACGTTCTTCGCCATTTATGGGTTCTCAGTGTGTAAGATTGCACTTTGCTTAAGTGTTTTACTTCTGCTAACTTATTATAGTAGCGTCAAACGTTCTTCGCCATTTATGGGTTCTCAATGTGTAAGATTGCACTTTGCTGAAGTGTTTTACTTCTGCTAACTTATTATAGTAGCGTCAAACGTTCTCCGCCATTTATGGGTTCTCAATGTGTAAGGTGGCACCTTGCTGAAGTGTTTTACTTCTGCTAACTTATTATAGTAGCGTCAAACGTTCTCCGCCATTTATGGGTTCTCAATGTGTAAGGTGGCACCTTGCTGAATTGTTTTACTTCTGCTAACTTATTATAGTGGCGCCAAACGTTCTCCGCCATTTATGGGTTCTCAATGTGTAAGATTGCACTTTGCTGAAGTGTTTTACTTCTGCTAACTTATTATAGTAGCGTAAAACGTTCTTCGCCATTTATGGGTTCTCAGTGTGTAAGATTGCACTTTGCTGAAGTGTTTTACTTCTGCTAACTTATTATAGTAGCGTTAAACGTTCTTTGCCATTTATGGGTTCTCAGTGTGTAAGATTGCACTTTGCTGAAGTGTTTTACTTCTGCTAACTTATTATAGTAGCGTTAAACGTTCTTTGCCATTTATGGGTTCTCAATGTGTAAGATTGCACTTTGCTGAAGTGTTTTACTTCTGCTAACTTATTATAGTAGCGTTAAACGTTCTTTGCCATTTATGGGTTCTCAATGTGTAAGATTGCACTTTGCTGAAGTGTTTTACTTCTGCTAACTTATTATAGTAGCGTTAAACGTTCTTTGCCATTTATGGGTTCTCAATGTGTAAGATTGCACTTTGCTGAAGTGTTTTACTTCTGCTAACTTATTATAGTAGCGTCAAACGTTCTTCGCCATTTATGGGTTCTCAATGTATAAGACGCCTGCCAACCTGCCGTGAGGAATAGACCCTGACCTTGCATAGAATACACGGCGAGAACATATGCTAGCAGTACAACCCACAGGGCAAACGAAACACAGAGAGACCAACTAAAATCACACTGAGAAGACAATTAGACTTGGATATGAACAATAATATAGAGGACACGGGGTATAGCAGAGTAGCAGGGGAACCAAGGGTGGCCATGTCGTATAGGCGATATAACACAATTCCCAACTCAACTTCTGGCAAAAAGGACGAGAAGCAAAGCCCGCAGCATTATAAGTCTTGTTCTTTATTGTTCCTCCATAGTGGCATACAAAAGACATTGATTTCTCACTTTAAAATTTGGAGCATGCTCAATTTCAATAATGATGGAACCAAGTAAACCCAGTATGCTGCTTATCGGTCTGATGGTACAACGGCTTCTGTTTTGGTAACTAACTTATCACCCTACGACACGCTTAGTGGCAACTCAAAATCACGGTGCTCACCCGTGCACTGCTTACTAAGTAATCGTTACGTTGCGTATCAGCTAACCCTATAATGCCATGCAACCACTATAACAGGTCACACTGTTATAGGGGTCTAGCCGCTGCAGTCTTCGCTCTCTGGAAATGGTGCAGCCGTGTTAACCGTCAAGGAATTCCCCAGACAATGACAGTCAGTGTGGTATACCATCTTTCAGATGATCTTCTTCTTCTGCCCTTAATCCCCATTTGGAGCATTATCCCGTAACCAACTTGACACCAAGCGTCGTCTTTGTTGCTGTCTCCAGCATCTTCACCTACTCCCCCATCATATTATTTATCTATGTCTCTAATTATCTTCTCCGTGTGTTTTTTTCAACTCCTTCTATTTTATTTTCCATTTGAGTTCCAGACTAATTACTTTCGAATTATTTTAGAATTCCAACTAGAGTACAAATGGTGTTATGGTGAAGTGATTTCGCGTCACTCTCCCGATGTTCGCGGTTTCCGCTGTGATAAAGGCTGTCTAGGGCTACAGATCTTGCAGGCTTGGAAACTTGAATCGCAGCAAATCAACACGATGTTGCTAGACTACCAACACCCACGCCTTGCACCCATGCTTGCAGACATCATCAACACGATGTTGCTAGACTACCAACACCCACGCCTTGCACCCATGCTTGCAGACATCATCAACACGATGTTGCTAGACTACCAACACCCACGCCTTGCACCCATGCTTGCAGACATCATCAACACGATGTTGCTAGACTACCAACACCCACGCCGTGCACCCATGCTTGCAGACATCATCATCCAGTCACTCAGACAGGCAGATCAGCAAATCAACACGATGTTGCTAGACTACCAACACCCACGCCTTGCACCCATGCTTGCAGACATCATCAACACGATGTTGCTAGACTACCAACACCCACGCCGTGCACCAATGCTTGCAGACATCATCAACACTATGTTGCTAGACTACCAACACCCACGCCGTGCACCCATGCTTGCAGACATCATCAACACGATGTTGCTAGACTACCAACACCCACGCCTTGCACCCATGCTTGCAGACATCATCAACACGATGTTGCTAGACTACCAACACCCACGCCGTGCACCCATGCTTGCAGACATCATCAACACGATGTTGCTAGACTACCAACACCCACGCCTTGCACCCATGCCTGCAGACATCAGACAGTCACTCAGACAGGCAGATATTGCATACAATCACTGAAATAAGTGGACAGTGAGATACAATCTCTCAAATAGCAGACATGCTCAAGCAATCTCTCAAATAGACATACGACATGTTGATTCAATCTGTCAGCTAGGCAGCCAACATGATCAAACCATCTCTCAGATAGACAGACAACATTATCGTACAATAATTCAGACAGGCAGCCAATATTTTGATACAATCACTGATAGACAGACAACATGATGACACAATTTCTGAGATAGATAGACAGCATGTTAAAGCAGTCACGCAGGTAGGCAGACAATGTGATCATATTGGAGACAACTAAGAAATAGCTCTATTGAATATAATAAACACGAAAAGTCAACAACAATAATATAACTGGGCTAAAGTAATGATTTACACTAAAAGGACAAACAGTCTGACAATCGAAACTCATATAAATCACAAAGAGATTGGAGCAGGTGTCAAGCTGCTTCTGCCTAGGCAGAGAGAAAAGTCAATTACAATTGAAAGCACACTGATAACATCATTAACATCATCATCCAGTGCCATGCCGGCTGGTGTGGGCGATCATGCCTGTCCATAAATTACGATCTCGGGCGTCATGGATCAATTCGTATGTTGACTCTACCTTCAGTGCTATTACACAAGACTGTCAAGAAACTTCTTACGTTGTCTTCCTCTATCTTTCTACAAATCTTTCCGTTTGTCACAACATGTTGCAGTTTGTGTCTTCTCTTAGCGAGGCCAAAAAAAAAAAAAAACGATGGCTGCCTCTTTCTGATGTTTGTGATAATTTGCCTTTGCGACTCAGCTTCCCTCAAAGTGTCCAGATTGCTCATTTTGGCTGTCCAATTAATTTTCAGCATTCTTCTATAAAACCACATCTCCAAGGCTTCCATTGATTTTTTTTTCGCTTGTTTACTATATACTTGTCTGGGCTTCGCAGCCGTTTGTTAAAACTGATTCTATGTAACATGTAAGAACTCTTTTTCTAACTTTCAAGGACAGTGACTTCTGGCACAAAATGTTCTTCATTTGACAGAATGCAGTTTTTGCTTGTCTTATTCTGTTCTTTATCTCAGTGATACGTCTTCCATCCGATGTTATCCATGTGCCTAGATATCTGAATTTCTGCACTTGCCCCAAAATAACATCCTGTAATTTAACTGCACATTTAGGCGAACTCTGTTTCTTTGATATCAACATCACTTCTGTCTTTCTATTATTCAAACTAACGTCCATTTTGTTTTTCACTTTCTATAACCACCGTATCTATAATATCACGTAGATCGTCCTGACTTGTTGCTATCAAGACAGTGTCATCAGCATAACGTAAGTTATTTATATTATGTCCGCCAACCAGAATCCCTGACATATTTTCTGTAGATCTAATTATATGACAGACAATGCTCATGACCTGCAACAATTAGTAGATGCGGTTGTTGAACACAGTGAGCAACTGGGGTTAGAATTAAATTGTAAAAAGACTCAGGTTATGATCGTCAGTAGGAAGGAAGAAGTGCCACAATGTAATATACAAGTAAATAGAAATATTCTTCAACAAGTGAATCGGTACAATTATCTAGGAACAGTTATAACATCTGATGGGAGATGCCTTGAAGAGATTAGAACAAGAATCGCCATGGCGAAAGTAGCCTTTAGTAAGATGAAAAACATTCTGACCAATAAAAAGATGACAATTGAAACGAGAAAAAGAGTGTTGAAGGGATACATAGAGCCTGTTCTTTTGTATGGATGTGAAACTTGGACAATGAGCAGTCAAGCTGAAAAGCATCTGATGGCTGCAGAAATGTGGTTTCTGAGGAAAATGCAAAGAATACCATGGACAGACAGAAAAACCAATGACCAAGTACTACAGGAGACAAATGAACACCGTAAACTGATTAGAGAAATTAGACGTAGACAGTCAAAATTGTTTGGACATGTTATGAGAAGAAATGGATTAGAGAACTTAGTGACAACTGGCAAGATCGAGAGGAACAGACCAAGAGGAAGACCGAGAGGAAAATACCTGGAAGGCTTGGCCACATGGCATGGACGAGACAGGAACACTGAGCTGATCTACGACACTGGTGATCGAGTGAAATGGCGAGTCATGACCGCCCACGCTTTCCGGCATGACACATGATTGATTGATTGAATTATATGATCATTGTACAATGAGAACGAATCAGGAAACATTACGCAACCTTGTCTGAAACCCTTCTTTATACACTGAAATGTTCCTACACGGTTGTTAATTCTTATGGCTGCTGTTTGCTAATAACATATACGACAAATTTAGCATTCAGCAACATTTAACCTGTACTCCTCTCCAATATGAAATATAGTGACATATACTTCTCTCTGATGATAAATATCCGTACCTACACTTCTGTTCAATATCAAATATCGTAACAACTACTTCTCTCCAATATCAAATATTGTAACATTTAATACTCCGCATTATAAGATATCGTAATATATACTTCTCACTAATATCTAGTATCGTAACATCTACGTCTCTCCAATATCAATTAATGTAATATCTACTTCTTTCCAATATAAAATATCGTAATAACTACTTCTCTCCAATATCAAACATTGTAACATATAATACTCACCAGTATCAAATATCGTAATATATACTTCTCTCCAATATCAGATATAGCAATATCTGCTTCTCTCCAATATCAGATATCGTAACATATACTTCTTTACAATATCAAATATCGCGAGGGAAACAGAAATACGAAAAACAATCATTAACTACATATTATAAGATTACCCAAGCAGCGCCTGGACTCATACAATATACAAATTTATTAGTAAACATCTCAACAGAAAATTGCAGGCGCGAAGAGACAGAATCAAACTGCAAGGGAAGAAGCTGGCTTCCCACAGCCACAGGTACTAGGATTTGTGTGAGGACACTGTCATATATTTTTGAAGGGAGTGGGAGATCACTGTAGTGCATGCCCCATCTCTAACAAAAGATGTAGAGCCCCATCCTCTTCTATCTTCAATAACCCCAGAATATGAACCTTGAGTTATCTGCAGGCCTCGTTTTGTTAAGTATTGTCTAGGAGATATAGATTATGGCCCTGGTAAGAATGGTAATTTACTAATTGGGAATCTGCCCCTTCTCCAATGATTCTTTAGCTCTGGAGCCCCCTTTTAGTCTATCAAATCTGAGGAAAGTCAGGAGAATTTTCTCAGCCTGATTTAGATGAAGAAAACATGGATGTTGAGCAGTAGATAGGTATAGGGTCTTTTATTTCCCCATTTTAGTAAGTCATTATGAGTTAATTTATCTTTTAACAATCAAACACATAATCAATCACATTAGATTTTGACAACATGATGTACAAAGAAGTTGTTGACAGATAGGTTTGAACTTGACAAATTAACAGAAGGTCAATTCATGTTAATCATTTATTGACTGGCCTGAGCCTTCTGGTCAGTACATACATCTCTATTGTGATTTACACAAAGTAATAGAACAGTTGCACATTGGACCATTGTCCCAGACAATCAATAACAAGCATCAATATATGAGATATCAACAAGTGTTAAAACATAGTAAACATTGTGATGTTGTAAATTTTAAGTATGATGATGTTGCATCAACATTTAGTTTCCTGAGATTAGGTGTGGGGTATACCAAGTAAAATGTAACCTGGTGACTGGAGGATTAGGTAAGCCAGGGTCCATTGACTGATGGATCCACGTCAGGTCTGCCCGTATAGCTCCACTGAAGGCCTCCCCATGCTCTGCTCATAGCGAAGTCATCCTCCATCTCACTTGTGGTTCATCTCCTTCTCTCGGCTTCCCTCTCTCAGGTCTGATTTAGGTGGTTAGTTTGCTGATGTGGTGGGTGGTTGTTGGTATGAAGCCACCAAGATCACTGATGAATATTCGCATAAATATATACATTCCTACCAATACAATAATAAGAAGTAGGTCGGAAGAAATCTAAATTCCTGAAGTAGGAACTAGTTCCCCTCCCCCTCTTTTTCTCTCTAAGCTAGTGTTGGGTTAATTTGGGGTGGTCAGAGTTTATCACACTGTGTACGCCTTGTGTCAACTTGTTCCTGCTGTATGTAAGTCTTCATTTGACCGGGGTCAGTGAACGTGTACAGTGAGACAATGACAAGAGTGAGAAGGTGTCAAGATGCATGTAAATAAATGACATACATTTATAACATTTCTTCTACTCAATGGTGTTCAAAATGTGTATAAATAATTCTGTGTTTTCCCAATTAACTACTTCTTCTTCTTGTTGTGTCGAATAACTCTCTTCCATTATCTGTTGTTGTTGTGATGTTGAGTGTTGTGTTGTGTGGTGATGAGTGGTGTGGAGTGGTGTTGTGTTTTTAAGTTATGTTGAGTAATGAGTTAAGTTCACTTCGCGTGATGATGTTCCGCGAAGCACACTTTCTCATGCATTGCAGTTCTTAAGTGCTCTTATCTAATTAAAATTTGACATAAATATAAATATTTATTTCGCCAAACCCTATTAATTCTATAGACAAAGGAGAAAGGAAAGATTGATTTCACTTTCAGCTTTCCAGATTGTAAATAGGCATAGATAAGTCTGTTTTAGAACAAGGCACTTGTTCTAGTACACGAACTGTCATTTCAGCTGTAGACAGTGATAGCATCTTTTACAATGTTTCTGGTGAAATGCACAAGATTGCTTTCGAATCATCACTTCTCACAGTTGTTTAGAATAGAATGTAATAGTGTAATGCACTTCCTAAAGTAAATAATTATCTTTAAGAATATCAGAGATGGCAGTTTCATCGAAGAGAATATTCTGCCCGGGAATGGCTTTGTGTCGTTAGAATCTACAGTCGAGCATTTTTACATTTCAGAGGTTTTAATTAATAATCATACATTTCAATTGACATCACAAACATGGGTTCACATTACTTGATACTTGATACATCGGGTTCTTAGTCTAATCAAGGGACCAACAAACGTACCTCGGATCCAGACTTTTGCTTTGTCCATTGAATTTGTGATCACACACTCTTCCCACCTCCGTCCATGGAGCGAATTCAGACAAAAGTGCGGGCTTACTACATTTCTGATGAAATAATAATTTATGTTAATTGTGCACTGGCGCGAAGGCGGGTCAGGTGGTTTTCTCATCCAATGATTTTCCGAGCTTGGTCTGATGAAATCCTTCCAAGAATCCACGTCATTTGTCACTTGTTCAGTTCCAGTTTCGATGTTAAGTTTTAAGTCCCAATCTCCAATTGCGTTTGCGAAGTCAATTTATTTTAATGTTGTTTCCTCTTTTTGCGGCATTTGTTGATGAAATGAATAATGTTGGCTGCGTTATGCCACAGACACGAAGCTCCGTGTGTATGAGGTTCTTCTCCCCCGAGGGAGGGGTGGCATGGGAGCAAGCACAGTTCGTGGTTATGGGACAAGCACGAAGACAACGCAACGTCTCGAAATATGGTTCGAAGTGACAGCTGGAGAAAGACACCTGGAGTCATAACTCGAGCGGGCACACACCCAGAAAGTATCAGGAACGTAAACGGCCGAAACAGTAAGAGAAGGGGGACCTCTTCTGACGATCAAACACCCTCTTTCGTGCTTGCACCGCGGAGGTTATATCACAAGGTTGGGGGGTTCTCCTGAATCTAAAAACTGAAGCAAAGAAACCACAATCAGTAGCAACTGGAACGTTCTCGAGTATCTTCGGAGAAGAGATAAAACCTTCCATAACATGTGATATAGCCAAGGGATTTATGAGAAGCACTTACAAGAATAAGTGGAAATAAAACATCCAGTCAACCGGAAAAATGATGCATATTACCAATTCCACCGATGAGAATAAGTAACAATCTTCAGGCTACGGATAGGCCACAACAAGCTAAAATACCGCATGTTTAATCAACTCAAGACAGTGGGTACTGATGAATGTAACTGTGGAGCTGGTAAAATTACCACTAAACATTTGTTCCAGGAATGTACAGAATATGCAGAACACACGTCAGTATTTTCGCCGACATTCGCTCCATTTGAGGAAACGGTCTACGACATATCAGAAAGCTCAAATTGGTTGCTGCTTTCTGTAGACATTCTGATCTTGAGCCTGAATGTTTGTAAAGAAGGAGAATATCTGACCGTAAAAGAATGAAGAAGAATGATGAAGTAGAAGAAGAAGAAGAAGAAGAAGAAGAAGAAGAAGAAGAAGAAGAAGAAGAAGAAGAAGAAGAAGAAGAAGAAGAAGAAGAATTGAATTGAATTGAATTGAACTGAATTGAACTGCTCTTTATTTTCAAAGGATAACAAATTGGGCGCGTAGGCCCGTCTTACATTCGGCCCTTCCAATCACTCATCTTTCGTTCATTAACAGTGCATGATGCATTCACATAGGAAAAAAAAATAAACATTGTCAAATAAATGTTGTAAGCATAAACAATGCATATTCTCATATTATGTGACACATCCTACCTCCCACCCAAACATCCCGCACCAAGACACACACACATCCCCCACGTACCCATACATCCCTCACCCATACCCACACATCCCCCACCCACCAAACCACCCCCACCCATCAGACATCCCCCACTCACCACACATCCCCCACTCATCCCTCCACCCACTCACAGATCCTACCACCAACTCAGACATCTTGCACCCACCCACACACACATCCCTCACCCAGCCACACGCATCTTTCCACCCACTCACACATACCCCAATCCACTCAAGCTCACCCACACACACACATGCACCACCCACTCACACACCCTCAAACCACACACATACCCCTCACACACACATACCCCTCACACACTCACATCCCGCACCAACACACAGATATCCCTCACGCACTCACACATCAACCACCCATACCCACACATCTTTCCATCCACACATACATTTCCCCGCCCACCCACACATTTCACAACAACCCACACACCCCAACAACCACACACACACATCCCCCACCGACACACATTCCCCCCACCGACACACACCCCCCACCAACCAACACCCACATATCCCCCACCCGCCAACACCCACACATCCCACTACCCGCCAACACCCACGCAAACACACAAACCAAAACACACATCCTCCTCCCACATATCCCTCACCCACCCACACGCCTCATCCATACTCACATCCCTCCACCCACCAACCCACTTATCTTCGCACCCACATACACATCCCCCACAAACCCACACATCCCCACCCACCCACTCACATTCCCACCCGCACACATCTCCCCACCCACACACTTCTCCCATACTCCAACACACCTCTGCCACCCACCAACACACCTCTACAGTCCACTCCCTATCCACATACTCCTCACCCACACACAACACCGACCCACACACACATCCCCAACCCACACACCTCTTCCATCCATATACACATCAGCCACACCCATCCCCAACCCATAGACACATCCCCACACCCCCTACACACATCCCCACACATCCATCAACATAACCCCCCCCCCACACACACATCCCCACCCACACATCCACACCCCACCACCATTACCCACCCACCCACATCCCTCACCACACTGACATCCCCACCGACCCAATCATATTTCCACCCAGAAAACATCCCTCATCCACACACATATTCCCCCACCCACCAACACATCTCTCCACCCACCCACCCAGCCACACACAATCCCCCCACCCACACACACATACCCCCACACACATACCCTCATCCACAATCTCATCCCCCAACATAAACACAATCCTCACATCTAGACACACACATAATGCCTCAAATAATCACTGAAGCTAATGTGAACAAACTCCCACACTTTACACACACCTACACTGACGATTATCGTGAGCATTCTCACAAAAATGTAAAAAATGGAGAAGAAGAAGAAGAAGAAGAAGAAGAAGAAGAAGAAGAAGAAGAAGAAGAAGAAGAAGAAGAAGAAGAAGAAGAAGAAGAAGAAGAAGAAGAAGGAGAAGAAGAAGAAAAAGAAGAAGAAGAAGAAGAAGAAGACATAATTCATATAAAATTTGATTATGAAGTCGTCACGCAGCTCTGACATCGAGTTGTTTATTAGAGGAAGCACCTCATAGCATAGAAGTCATCCAGACTATTCTACACATAAACTGTCAGAAAATGAACCAGTGGTGTAGTTAGCTAGCTATCTTCTCCACATACACCTAAATAAACTTGGGTGACATAACACGCCTCTATATGAGGCAAGCATGGGTGACAGCACACGCCTCAATAGTGTGTAGCCTCTCTATGACGCAAACATGGGTGACATCACACACCTGAACAGTGTGTAGCTTCTCTATGACGCAATCATGAGTATCCAGTAATGAGCAATGCGCTCGGTAATGTCAGGTGTGCGGGTGAATGTATCAACATCAGCAAGTCAGGACCATCCGGCACCCATACCATGAAAGTGAGTATTGTAAAGCAAATAAAACAAGTCTACTTAGTTTGTAAGGGCGTTTTTATTTTAGTCTGCACTCTTATATTTTACAGTAATGAACAGATTATTGATGGACTAACAAGTAGCATCGTTAAGATAAATACACAACTTCACGGAAGTGACAATAGATTTAAAAAAATACACACACATTTAGTCTTTTCTGGAGACAGTCTTCATTACCTTGAAGACATTTACACAAACTATAGCCACCTTTGCGTGGAGACAGTTCCATTACGGTGAAGGCATTTACACAAACTATAGCCTCCTTTGTATGGAGACGATCTCCATTACGTTGAAGGCATTTACACTGACTAGAAGCCTTTACAAGAAGACAATCTCTATTACGGTGAAGGCATTTACACAAACTAGAGCCCCTTAACATGGGACAGTCTCCATTACGGTGAAGGTATTTACACAAACTGGAGCCACTTTACACGGAGACAGTCTCCATTACGGTGAAGGCATTTACACAAACTAGAGCCACTTTACACGGAGACAGTCTCCATTACGGTGAAGGCATTTTCACAAACTAGAGCCACTTTACACGGAGACAGTCTCCAATACGGTGACGGCATTTTCACAAACTAGAGCCACTTTACGTGGGGAGTCTCCATTACCGCGAAGGCATTTACACAAACTAGAGCCCCTTTACACTAAGACAAACTCCATTACGGTGAAGGCATTTACACAAACTCTTGGACACTGGGCTCGAGTCTGGTGCCGGTGAGAGAGCTTAATCCCCAGAAGAGACATTACCAACCATGAACTAATCCCAGTGGGCCCATATCTGATGTACAGATTCACGGCCTGGTTACATCCTAATATGCCTCTCCAGAGATGGGTAGTTACAGTACCGGTTCTGCATACACCGCTGGTTTCTGAGCTTGTAAAAGGGAATGAGAGTTCTTAATCACAGCCCAGTAGAGATGTTACGTTAGTACCGAGTCAGGAGTCAGCCTCTACACCAAGCTCACTCTGAAAGATGCTAACATTTTCCACACGACCTGAAGCTTAGTGCAGAGTCACAGCTCGAAGTTTTCTAGAAGATTCACAAACAAACAACAACAATACAACAACAACAATATAAACTAAAGGAACGCTGTCCCTTATAGTTGCTGGTTTGGATTGCTGCTGTGGTTGTTGTAACCAATTCAATTCAGCGGCTTTGAATCCGTTACTCTTTCGCATACTGTCTTAAACTGATGTACGCCCATGTCTGTCATCTGTTGTTACATTTCATGCAGTGTGTCAGCAGCCATCGACTTTCATCTGAAGCTCCCTGATATTATAATTCGCTGTAGACTCAAATGTCGGTAACTCTATAATACACCATGTCATATTTGAAATCTTGGGAGAAATACAGCAACATTCTTAAGTACAAGGCCGCCATATTATTTGTTTTTCGAGTCATATTTTTGTTGTTGTGCTTGTTAACGATTGTAGTTGTTTAACCTGGTGGTTACAACTAGAAGGTTGATGTTCTTGAGCGCCACAGTTTCTTTTCTGCCAGATTCCTCAACGATTGTCGGATCTGTAGTTTGGCTGCGACAGCAGGTCGTTGCAATGTCCTGGACAACTTTTCACGTTTCTTGTTCACCGAACGAACCTGTTTGCACAGCTTAAAGAATGCGTTCCTCACCGACTCTGGCTCCTCGCTGGCAGACATCTGGAGTGGAAGGAAAACATATTTTGATTTTGTTTATTTCAGTAAGTTGTTTGATATTGAAATATAATCCGCGTGTAACTTACTTTTCTGTGGCAATACACCGAGTTGAAGCATACACTATTTCACAGTCTCTAAAGAGAAAAATATAAATCGGGGCTTTAAAACTGTAATGTTGCAGAAACATTCTTAGAATTCCATGGCCTAAGACGAAAAAGAGTTGTAAAATTCTACAAGATCCTAACATAAAAGAAATCTAGCTCATAAACAACAGCATGGTCCGGAAACTGAAATGTGGCCATAGTGAATTATGGGTGGTCTAAAGAGAACAGTAATGAAAGGTTTGTTCCTAACAAGGAGCAATGGTCGATCAGCAAGAAGAGATACAGAGGACATCAAAGACACCTTTGACATGAACATACACGAGGCAGGGAAAATTGCAAAAACTAGTGCTATTCGCCTCTCTCTCTCTCTCTCTCTCTCTCTCTCTCTCTCTCTCTCTCTCTATATATATATATATATATATATATATATATATATATATATATATATATATATATATATATATTATATATACGGTGGCATGGAGGAATATCATCAGCAGAGTTGATCCAGAACATCAAAGACCGAGGTCTGTGGAGAGCCATAAACGCCTACGTCTGCTGGCAAGGCACTTGATGATGATGATGATGATGATGATGATGAATCACAAGAGGATTTTCTGGTACTACTTATATATATATAAAGCAGTACCAGAAAAAATTCTCTTGTGACTCATTATGAAGAGGACTAGAGGTAAATTAGTGTCAACAACTCATGTGACAGGCATCATCGGATTACTTCTTTCACATCACACAAGAAACTTGCAAGTCGTGTGAAAGGAATTACATGGTACATTTTATTGCCGTAGGCTCTTTACAAGTACATCACAGTCGCTATCAAACCACACACAAAGCCACAGAATTCCTTATCACTAGTTTTTCTAAAGCCTATGCTAATTCTCTATCTATTTGGTTACACAAAACTCCTATCAACTATTCTACGATCTGAACACTACAAGTCCCGTCTCCCGTCTGACGATTCTCCTCGCGTGGTTACACACCACGCGGAGGGACCTTGAATCGTCCTTTGCCTTTTGCGTGTCAGGCCACTCGCCATGCTTACATTAGCTTCTCCGGTTGAGTGGCGTTCGTGACTCTCATGTAGGCGGGATGCTGTCGTGACCAGAGTGCTTACCCTCTGGTCAACGCCTCCGTGTCTCATGAGAGAACCAATTACCCATCTCCCAGTTCACCATTTCCCCTGCCCTTACCTCGGGCACCGTATCACCTCTTGGTCTCCTCGAGGTTGACTGCTCTTCCCGGTGGAGGGGTTGCGTTCCAGTCTTTGACAATTAGAATGCATTACAAGAAGTACAGCCAGGTTTCGGACCGCGCAGAGGATCCAGGAGCCACATCTTTAACACGAGAACCATTTTTGAGAAATGCAGAGAGTACAGTATAGATCTTCATATATATCTGACGCAACTTGCGTCATAGACTACAGTAAGGTCATCGACTGTGTTCAACATCACTGACTACGGAACATCATGGGTGATATTATGGTTTCCAGCAAGTCTGATCCACCTAATCCAGACATTACATCACGATTAACAAGCAGCTGTCAGACTATCCGCGGTAAAACACCACACTGGTTTGAGGTGCAGAAGGTAGTAAGACAGGGCTGCATTTTCTCTCCATAAGTATTCAACAAATATGTAGGAAATGTAAAGAGAAATGTCAAAAAATGATGAGACTAGAGATAATTTTGATCCGTTTGTAATTGGTGAGAATCAGATCCCAGAACTAAGATATGCAGATGACGCAGGTCTTATCTCAAATGCTGCTAAAGGATTATAAGTGACGTTTCTGACACCAAAGTTGATAGTTCAAATAACGGTCATTCCTGATCTCTGTGTTATTAGTCCAGTGAACAGACATTATTCATTTTCTCTCTCTCTCTCTCTCTTTCTCTTTCTCTCTCTCTTTCTCTCTCTCTCTCTCTCTTTCTCTCTCTCTCTCTCTCTCTCTCTCTCTCTCTCTCTCTCTTCATGTCATCTTTCATGTGACAATGTTTTTTTCCTATGCACTGTTGATGAAAGAAAGATGAGTGATTGGAAGGGCCGAATGTAAGACGGGCCTGCGTGCCCAATTTGTCACCCTTTGAAAATAAAGTCTGTTCGTTCGTTCGTTCGTTCGTTCGTTCTCTCTCTCTCTCTCTCTCTCCTACTCTCTCTCTCTCCTACTCTCTCTCTCTCTCCTACTCTCTCTCTCCTACTCTCTCTCTCTCTCTCCTACTCTCTCTCTCATCCTACTCTCTCTCTCTCCTACTCTCTCTCTCCTACTCTCTCTCTCTCCTACTCTCTCTCTCTCTCTCTCCTACTCTCTCTCTCCTACTCTCTCTCTCTCCTACTCTCTCTCTCCTACTCTCTCTCTCTCTCTCCTACTCTCTCTCTCTCCTACTCTCTCTCTCTCTCCTACTCTCTCTCTCCTACTCTCTCTCTCTCCCAAATATTAAAAAAAATATCCAAGAAAACAACAACAATAACAACAACACCACACACAGACAATCCTGACTATCTAAGTAAATAATGACTAGTACAAAAAAAGAAAAAGAAAACAACAACAGCAACAACGACAACCTTAAAAATGTGCCACCCTAGATTGCGAGATGTTTGTTGTACACACAATATTTGTAACTCACAAATCAAAGTCCTAGAATATCTTATAATGTTTTTATGCTCCGTTCAACCTAAGTTAGAAAGTTCCTTGAAAAATGCTCTACAAAATTTACTTCACAAAATAGACTTCCAGTCTCTTGGACAACAGTTCTATCAAGATGACTTCATAATTTGGAGTGTACACTCACATAACCGTTTTGCTGGACTAGCCTCATAAATTAGCTAAGGTAAATCCTTAATTAATTTATCTGTGCAAGTTACCTCACATATGCTCCTTCCAGATTCACTTTAAAATGTTCTGTCCAAATTACCTATGACAATAAGCACATTACATATCTCCAAAATAACATACTATGTTATAACATACTTACTTAAGGCAATAGGTAGACTGAATATCTCCAAAATAACATACTATGTTATAACATACTTACCTTAGGCAATAGGTAGACTGAATATCTCCAAAATAAATGTTCTGCCATACTTACCTTAGGCAATAGGCAACCTAGACCTTTAGAGAAATGTTTTACTCCACTTACACCAGACAGTAGGTAGCGTAGATCTTTAGATGGAAGGTCTACCATACTTACCTAAGACAATAGGCAGAATAAATATCTCCAAAATACATGCTCTGCCATACTTACCTAAGGCAGTAGGCAGCCTATAGAAATTCTCTAATTAACTTCCATCAGACATGGATCTTTAGAAAAATGTTCTACCCAACTTTCCTAATACAATAGGCAGATTAAATATCTCCAAAATGCATGTTCTACCATATTTATTTAAGGCAACAGGCAGCCTCTATCTTTGTACAAATGTTCTGCCCAGCCTACCTCACAAAACCGACATCCTTTCACTAAGACAACAGTACCCAACTTGCCTCACAAAACCGACATCCTTTCACTAAGACAACAGTACCCAACTTGCCTCACAAAACCGACATCCTTTCACTAAGACAACAGTACCCAACTTGCCTCACAAAACAGACATCCCTGGTCCCCAACGCTGGCCTCAGCTTCTGCCGGGTTGACAGTTCGCAGGTGAACGAGGTCACTTTTGTTGGCGGCAACCAGGATGGGCACTCTCTCGTCCTCCCTGGGGATATTGTGTCAGAGTTGAATTCAAACCTATCATCTAAGCATATTCTGTCATGAAGTGGCATCACTGCTGGAGTGGTAGCATAAAAGTAGTCACTGTGGAAATTGGCAGTTTGATTCTCATGTGATGTCTCAATTCCTTTATTTAATATTCTTGGCTGTACTCTTTTCATGTTTGATGTGTTTAATTATAAAGACAACGACTATAGTCAATGACCAATAAGATCACTGCCATGAAGGAAAGCAACGGCAAACTACGAGTACCTTCTTCACAGATACCTAGAAACAGTCAACATAAAATACCAACAATATAGAAATAGGACAGGACATTTGTTGGCGAAGACACCTCCAAAGAGATGATAATTATATATATAGTTGTACTTGTCAAAACCCGGTTATTTTGGTGAAAATATTTCAAGACATAGCATGACGCGACTGCAGAAATTGCATTGAAACATTGGAAGATAGCCACAGAGATGTTTTCAAACTGTACAACTCTCCTTTCCAAGAGCTTACAAACAGCTGCCTGAATTGTATGCCGTGAATCGGCCCAAGGGCCACTAATCGTTCACTCAGCTCGGAGACAACATCATGAAACTCATATAGAGAATTGTGTGCAGCGCATTATACTGGCTACATCTACAAATAACTATCTATCTATCTAATCAATCAATGATCAATGAGACCGCCATACACTGTTATATCCGTACTGATCTATCTCGTTCATTGAGAGCGCTCTGTAACTGTTCCTTTATATCATCATTGTGCAACAGGTCTTTGCAAAATGTCGCTTTCATGACGGTACCAAGACAAGAGTCTCAGAATATATGTACATGCAACCACTCTACTGATGAAGAATCAGATTCGCTGGGGTGGTCACTTGACTCGTATGCCAGATCACAGGCTCCCTAAACGAATTTTTTACGGCGAGTTGCGTTGTGGTAAACGCTCCCAAGGCGGCCAGAGGAAACGCTTTAAAGACACTGAAAATCTCATTGAATGCTTTTGGAATTCATCATGACACCTGGGAGACTGCAGCCAGAGACCGAAATTCGTGGCGTGCATCATTACGCAAGGGTGCAGTCACTTGTGAGGCATCCAGGACTGGAAGAGCTGTGAAGAAGAGACAGAACAGAAAAACCACTGCAGAAAATCCTCATCCAGAAACGTCAAGCATTCTTTGCTCACATTGTCAAAGAACATTTCGAGCCAAAATAGGCATTATCAGCCATCTTAGAACCCACGGCTCCATACTTTCAACCCCACTAGATGAAATGAATAGTCATCATCATTCTTGATGGACAAACAAGACATGCAACCATCACTCTTTCTACATTGCTGAGTCACTCACTAGCTGACTCACTATCGCACGTGCGCGCGCACACACTCACACGCTCACACGGGCGCACGCACTTATGCACGCTCACACACTCACACACACACACGCACACACACACACACACACACACATACACACACACACACACACTCCATCCAACCCAGTTGTCGCCATATTCAGTATGCGGTGTTTTTCTACCCCGTTGTTGATTTACTACATGTATCCAATTGTTACTTTATTCTTTCTACCCCAGATGTTACTCTAGCTTTTTTTCTGTTCTACACATACCTTACTTTCTTAATTTAAGATATCAACACTACATATATCCCAGTTGTTACCTTATTCACTATAAGGTTTTACTATCCCAGTTGTTACCTTATTCACTATTGAGTTTTTTAATATCCCAGTTGTTACATTATTCACTATGAGTTTTTGCTATCGCAGTTGTTACATTATTCACTATGAATTTCTAATATCCCAGCTTTTACATTATTCACTATGAGTTTTAATCATCGCTGTTGTTACCTTACTCACTATGAGTTTTTACTATCACAGTTATTCCTTATTCACTATCAGTTTTTACTATCCCGTTTGTTACTACATCTACGCCAGCTGTTACTATAACTCTTTCTTTTCCGCACCCACCTTACTTTAAGGTAACAACAACGCATGTCACAAAGAATTAAACCCAGATCAACCATCTCGCGATCAACCAGACATACGGCCTGAGATACCTGATCTTCCTGAGCTCGCTGATTAACGTTTCCACAACTCGGTAGCTGCTTGAGTCGGTCAGCGAGAAAACCAGGATGAAGCCATCGGCCCACATGACCGGATCCTCCTTCAGCTCTTGATCCGGCAATCTGGGGGGACCACAAGACTCCTGAACATGTGTGGTGTATGTGAGTGTGTGTGTTGTGTGTGTGGGTGTTGGGGGTGGATGTGTATGTGTGGTGTGTGTGTGTGTGTGTGTGGGGTGTGTGTGTGTTCTGTGTTTGTGTTTTGTATAATAGAATCAAATAGGAAAGAAATGACAGTAAGAAAGAGAGAAATAAAAGAAAAATAAATACAGAACGATTTGATTGATGTTGTTAATTGATTGTTTGATTGATTGATTGATTGATGATTGATTCTGATTGATTGATTGAATCAAGATAGTAGACAAACAAATTAACAGAAAAAAGAAAGAATTTAAAACGAAATGCAGAATGAACGAACGAACGAAAAGATATGCAGGCAGAAAAAGAAACGGATCTAGAAAAAGGAGAGAACAGAACAAACAAGACAATAACTGACGAGATACTCACATGTACCACTGTGTCCATGAATGTTTACCGTGTACCTGTTTAACCGTCCACTGGCACGTTGAGTACTGAACAACAGGCTTCTGGATTGAGGAGGTCGAGAGTAGGACATGAAGCCACGGTCCACACTAAATGCGTTTAGGGGTATGCAATCATCACCTTTTCTACATCACGCAACTCAAAGTACATGCAACCATGACACATTCTAAATCAAACATCTCAATATAAGTGCAACCGCTCTACATACATTAAAAAGCTATACATTCATGCAATCATCACTTTCTATATCATACAACTATACATACTGCAACCACCATCCATTCTACATTACACAATTCCACATACTGCAACCATCACTATTTCTTTATCACACACCTACACATACTGCAACCTTCCGTATCTCTACATGACACAACTCCACTTTCATGCAACCATCACTCTACATGATACAACTACACATACATGTAACCATCACTCTTTCTACATCACACAACTACTCATACGTGTAATCATCACTCTACAACACACAACTACACATACGTGTAACAACCATTACCCTCTCTCGAAGGAAACAATTAACTTTTAGAAGCGACTAGTACAACAAGTGCAACAAGATAGAAAGACTAAATAATTAGAAGTGACAAGTAGATGTCTTGATGTGTCTCGAAGGGAAAAGGTACAATCTTTCTATCAAGTCATCCATCTTGAAATGTCCCTTACAATATGCGTTCCTATTCATTTCTGCTGCCATGGTAACGTCCCCTGTAAAATAACAACCGACCGACCTCCGATTCCTTCCCTTTCCCGCCCTTCCCCGTCCCGACCTAAAAACACCTTGTTAGAACTGCTTTCTCAGCCTTGGCTATAATTGAAGTGTTTCATATAGCTTTCTTCATCTTCTACCTGGTACTTTGTAGTTGTGTTCTGGTCTGTAGTGCTGGCCAGACAGGTGCCCGCTTTATCGCTGTCTTCTTTCATGTGTTGCTCGCTGGCGATATATGCCTGGCTTTCTCTGTCCTGGTTACCTGTTCCTACTTTTACAGTTGTTATTGATTTCATTATGCTTATGCTAATATTTTAATTATCAACCTCTTTATTATTTTACGTCAGATGGTATGTGGTGGTGGAAATGACCGTGTGTTCACATCCACCAATTCTGGACGAACATTTACCACGCGAATTGGTCTGATCAGTCACATTCGCTACCATCATGAGCAATAGTTATTTTGTCTTCTGTTTTTGAAGTAAAACGTAACAGACCATCGTTTGTCTAGACCAGGGGTCACCAAACTACGGGTTGCGGGTCGGATCTGGCCCGCGACGTCATTTAATCCGGCCCACCGATGGTACTCGAAATTGCTTGATATAACGCATGGAACCCGAGACGTTGTGATATAATTTACATGTAAATATTATATTTAGAATAATATGAGATCTTCACGCGTGCGGAGACCTCCTGGCTGCTATGTGTCTTAAATTTACTATTTTCAATTATAAATTATTATATCTAGATTTTCTTGTTTATGTAATGTTTGCTCATTTCGCGCCATCCCAGGTTCTTTACCGGCTCGTGGTAGAGCCGCCTACGCTCTGACGTAACCATGGTTTCCATGGCACAACGCCACGCACGCACACACACACACACATCTTTCCCTCCCCCAGATGCGTCCGTCTATCAACACAGGTCCGATGCTCCAGAAATATTTACTTCTTTATGCCAATCATTCATTGTATAGGTATGTAACAAGGATTTCTTTGTTTGACAGTGATAGGTAAGTGAACTACAAGTGTGAATAGAGGCATTAAAGTAGCAAACATAGCATAAAAATGTCATAGAATCCTCGCATTATTACAAAAAGATTATCCCCAGCTCAGAAGAATTCCCCGGTCAAGGTGTTAATCGAGCTGGTCTCTAGACCCGTGCTTTTCAACATTTCTGCTGGAGCAGATCCTTACGCAAATGTTTACTTTGCTAAAGGAACTCTGTGTGATGATCCAAGTGTCTGTCCTACTTTATGTAATAAACCATATGGGCAGAAATGTTGCATTTAGGCGATTTCGGTCTGTTTCAGCGGAACCCCTGGCTGCCACTCGCTGAAGCCCGTTTGAAAAACACTGCTCTAGGCTGTTTATTTAGGCCGGCCCTATTTATATATTTTGTAAACCTTATTATGAGATATATTCTATTACCAAAGGTACCTATAGACTTTATATGCATCTTTGGTGAACCGTAACTTCACAAGCGACTTTAATGTCCTCTGCTTTTCTTGTGTTTCAATAGGCCTTTAATTATGTTTCTAATTCAATGTCCTTTTCATTTTCAGATCCCGTTTACTTCACCCTTCATTATGGCTACTAAGAAAAGAAAAGTGGACGCCGAGTGTCGCGTTTTCACGAATGAGGAGTAAAATACTTCTTTGTGGAAATAAAGGACCAGAAAACCAGTTGCGTAATATGAAGCGAAAATGTTGCGGTTTTGAAAGAGTACAATCTTCGCGTCAAAAGGAAACAAAGTATCTATCAACATATTCAAAGTTTTCTGGAAAGTTACGCTGTGAGAAATATGAATCCACGGAACGTGGTTTAGAAACATAAAGACATCTCTTCACGAGAAAGTTTGCAGAAAATAAATATGTCACTCGTACAAGTTACAGTATAGTGCATAAGATGGCAGAACGAAGAAAACCGATGGTAACTTTATCAAACAGTGTATGATGGGAGCAGCAAATGACATGTGTCCTGAGAAAGCCGATTTGTTTGGAACTACCAGCCTTTCGGTAAGTTCAGTTGTGCGAAGAACAGAAGAACTCGGAGAGAACATAGTACTACAGATACGCGAGAAAACTAGGAACTCGTGGTATTCTCTGGCGCTGGGTGTCTACTGATCTCTCGAGTACGTCACAACTTCTCGTGTTCATTCGTAATGTCAATTTGGATTTTCAGATAACGGAAGAGTTGGCATCCGTTTGCAGCATGCATGGAACAACAACTGGAAAAGACATTTTCATGGAAATGTAAAAATGTTTTCAAGGCTATAACCTTCAGTGGAATCAGCTTCGACGTGGCACCGTGTTGATGAACCAAAAAAAAAAAAAAAACATGGCTGGAGTGAGGAAGGGTCTGATGGGGGAGATCAGGACTCAGTTGGAAGATTTTGCAAATTCCGGGCGCTCTGTTCATACACTGCATCATACATCAGCGAACACTCTGTGGCAAAGACACAGATATTTCTTGTGTACTGATGTGAACTTCATTCGGTGACATAAACTCAATAACCGTCAGTTCCAGGCTTTTCTTGAAGAAATTGATTCTGAATTCTTTGATAACTTTTTAAAGTAAATAAATGTGTTAGTTGTCTTTGTTTTGTGTGTGGTGTGTGTGTGTGTGTGTGTGTGTGTGTGTGTGTGTGTGTGTGTGTGTGTGTGTGTGTGTGTGTGTGCATTGCACGCCACACACCCATGATTAACTTAGATTTTCGTCTTTTTCCCCAGAGCTTTCGTTCTGGCTTGCAAGTATTGTTAAAGTTAGTTGCATATCCTGTACAGGACGTTTGCAGTCAACACCAGCATTTTTTGCTGTTGTTGATGTCTTGGCAAGTTTACGTTCGGTAGTTTGCCACTGATTTCTGAATGACCGACACCTATACCATAGCGTAGAAGACCAGCGCAACGCTGTCTGCTGCCAAATCGTGCACAGCTATGTGTCGAACGCGAGTATACGGGATTCCGAACCGAGTCCGTAATACCTTCGCCACGGAAACCGGCGCAAGTATTGTACAGAATGAGTATCCGGCTCGCGCTCGTCATCTTGTCAGTTATCCGGCCCACCGAGAAAAAAGTTTGGTGACCCCAGGTCTAGACGACCAGGTGCTAGTGTTTTATAATTATTGTGATTATGATCGTTATTACCATTATTGTTGGAACTATCATTGTCCGGTAGCGCAGTGGCTAGACGCTGGACTGTCATCTTGTGGATATAGTTTCGAATCCGCATGGAGTCGGATTTTTTAAACTATCCCGGATTCCCAGGTCAACCCAGGATACAATGGCTACCATGAACTGCTTTGGGAAGTAAATACCGCCGGCTTGATGCCGACCACGTCATCCACAAGGTCATGATACGGCTGTACAATATGGGCCTGGCACCGACCACGTCAGCCACGGGGTCATGATACGGCTGTACAATATGGGCCTGGCACCGACTACGTCATCCACAAGGTCATGATACGGCTGTACAATATGGGCCTGGCACCGACCACGTCAGCCACAAGGTCATGATACGGCTGTACAATATGGGCCTGGCACCGACCACGTCAGCCACAAGGTCATGATACGGCTGTACAATATGGGCCTGGCACCGACCACGTCAGCCACAAGGTCATGATACGGCTGTACAATATGGGCCTGGCACCGACCACGTCATCCACGGGGTCATGATACGGCTGTACAATATGGGCCTGGCACCGACCACGTCAGCCACAAGGTCATGATACGGCTGTACAATATGGGCCTGGCACCGACCACGTCAGCCACAAGGTCATGATACGGCTGTAAAATATGGGCCTGGCACCGACCACGTCAGCCACAAGGTCATGATACGGCTGTACAATATGGGCCTGGCACCGACCACGTCAGCCACAAGGTCATGATACGGCCGTACAATATGGGCCTGGCACCGACCACGTCAGCCACAAGGTCATGATACAGCTGTACAATATGGGCCTGGCACCGACCACGTCAGCCACAAGGTCATGATACGGCTGTACAATATGGGCCTGGCACCGTGTGTCCAGGGCGCCTTCAGACGTGTGAAATAGGCCTCTACTCACTCTAATACAATCGTTATTACTGAGATATCAGTTAGGTCATTATTACTGAGATATCAGTTAGGTCATTATTACTGAGATATCAGTTAGATCATTATTACTGAGATATCAGTTAGGTCATTATTATTGAGATATCAGTTAGGAAAGATATCAGTTAGGTCATTATTACTGAGATATCAGTTAGGTCATTATTACTGAGATATCAGTTAGGTCATTATTACTGAGATATCAGTTAGGTCATTATGGTAACCTCTTCGTTTCAAAACAGTAATTCTTGTTACTCTTCTCCTTCAAAAACAGTAACTGCATTCTTTCTATTTCAAACAGTTATAACATCAACTCTGTCTATTCCAAACAGTCATTAATTTACTTACTGAGATATCAGTTAGGTCATTATTACTGAGATATCAATTAGGTCACTATTACTGAGACATCAGTTATGTCATAAGATATTATTACTGAGATGTCTTTTAGGTCATTATTACTGGCATATCAGTTAGATCATTATTACTGAGATATCAGTTTGGTCATTATTACTGAAATATCAGTTAGGTAATTACACTTCACCATAAGATCTGGAGTACGACAAGGTTGTGTCCTGTCCCCTCTCTTGTTTATAACATATATAGACAACATATGTAAAGAAACCAGCCAAGCAGAGACAGCAAGAATACCGCATGACGAGAACACAGAAGAAGAACCATCTGAAAATCTAACCATTAGAGAACTCCTGTTTGCGGATGACCAAGCACTAATAGCAAAATCAGAAGCTGAATTACAAGACCACATAATAGTCTAAACGAAATGTGTAGGGAACATAACATGAAAATTACCACAAGCAAAACAGAGGTAATGACTATAACTAAAGAACAAACAACAACAATTCACCTAAACGAACGTCCCTTGAAACAAGTAAAGAGTTTCAAGTACCTAGGAAGTATAATATCATCAAATGGCAGATCAGAAGACGAGATCGAAAATAGGTGCAATAAGACAAATCAACTCATTGGACAAATGGCACCAATACTAAAGAACAAACATGTATCAATAACTACTAAGAATTCACTTTACAACACAATCTTCCTGCCAACTCTATGGTACCAATGCCAAACCTGGATAATGACAGAAAAAGAGAAAAGAAAAATCACAACAGAAATGAGGTTTCTGAGAAGAATACTCAACGTATCAAGAAGAGATAAGATCAGAAATGAAGAAATCAGGACCAAAGTGGGGTTAAAGCAACACTAGATTTTATCAGAAAGCAGCAAGTCAAATGGTTTGGCCATGCAAGTAGGTTACCAGTCAACAGCATACCACAACAAGCAATGATGTACAGACCAGATGGAAACAGAGGAAGAGGCCGACCACGTAAACGTTGGACGGAGGGAATAGCAGTCCATGGGAATAACGATATATGAAGCCCATAGTCGGGCACTCTCACGAAGTTTGTACTTCACCTCGACACCGGAAGGTACAAGAGGAACATGATGAAATGAGATGAGATTAATTTACTTTCTATTCGACAAGTTATTTCTTTAGCTTTTCCTATTCTAAATATTGAAAACCTGAATAACTCCATTAAACTGCTGTTGCTTGGAATCAGTAACAGTTCTGGGTTGAATTACGAGTATTCAAGCTTTAAACATCCAATTAGAATGGCTGCAGTGATCGGCCACTTTGTAAATTGTGATTGAAACTTCACAGGGTGTGGCAAGTGGTGCCACATGGGGGTTGCGCATCTGTGGGACTAATGTCTGTGCACTTTTATCCATACAACTTGTGGCCGGTTGCAAGTACAGGTAAGCTAAAGTGTTTACCTGGATGAAACAGCCCAGGCCAGGTATTTTAGCTACCTTTGTAGTTAACTTATTTACAGTCACACATACAGTCTCGTGTGGAGCTGAGGGGTTTCTCTTGTGTTTCCATACAACCTGAAATCACATTACACCAGCGAACAAACGAACGAACACACTTTAGTTTCGAAGCGTTCAGAATTGGGCACACAGGCCCGCCTAACATTATGCCCTTCTTATCTCACTCTCTTTCATACGTTATTTCATCCATACATCACTCATGAGGCTAACCGAGAACAACAACAATAATAATATCAAAGTATGCATTATAAAGGCATGGGAAATGTGCAAAAGTCATTACTACATGACTCATTCATATTAATTATTGATTTGGCAATTGTAATTAGCTAAGGCAAACATGCTGTACTACCTATAGGAAACTGACTGTTATACTGGGGTTTATTATTATTATTATTATTATTATTATTATTATTAAGGAGGAAGGTATTCAAGAGAGGGTGTTCGAATAGTTTGTGACTGTATGTACAGGGAATGGTGATGTATTTGATTTTATGTGGAAGATTAATATATAGGGGGAAAAAAATCAAATGAAAATGGAAAAAAAAAACGAAAGAAAAACAAGAAAGAAAGAAAGAAAGAAAGAAAGATGAAACCACAGACAGACACACAGACAGACAGACAGACAGACAGACATGGAGGCAAGCAGACAGACAGACAGACAGACAGACAGACAGACAGACAGCAGGAAAGAATTTAAGCCATCTAACAAATCTACCTACCCATTTGTGAGTCGTAATCTCCAATGAACCGACCCGTGAGAAAACGGACAATTATTGCTGAGGAAGGACAAGAGGAATGGAACAGGCTTGTTAATATCGTGGACATCGACATACATCCACATCATACTGTCACCTTAATGTTGTATCAGCGGATCTAGAGTTGTATGTAGTGAACTTGTGAACTGTATCTGGCTTGCTATAACCATGACCGCCTTTAAGCATGTCTGTCTGTCCTTCTGTCGATCAACCTACTTAAGTACATGTCTACCTAATAGCCTACTTACGAATCTATTTACTTGCATACCTGCCTGTCTACTCACTTACCTAACTACCTAAATATCTGTTTGTCTTTCTGTCTGTCATCCTACTTGCATACATAACTATATAATAGTCCACTTACGAATCTGATGGCTTCTATACCTGCCTGCATACCCACTATTTATTAACCCATCTACCTGCTTACCTAACTACCTATATGTCTTTGTCTCTGTTAACCTACTCACATATATGCCTAATAAACAGCTTAATTACGAATCTATTTATTTATCTAATTACACACTTAATATGTCTACCGGTCTACCTACCCACCAACTTACCCACTTTATATCTGCCAGCTTACAAACCCACCTACCCACCAACTTACCCACTTTATATCTGCCAGCTTACAAACCCACCTACCCACCAACTTACCCACTTTATATCTGCCAGCTTACAAACATACCTACCCGCCAACTTACCCATTTTATATCTGCCAGCTTACAAACCCACCTACCCACCAACTTACCCACTTTATATCTGCCAGCTTACAAACCCACCTACCCACCAACTTACCCACTTTATATCTGCCAGCTTACAAACATACCTACCCGCCAACTTACCCACTTTATATCTGCCAGCTTACAAACCCACCTACCCACCAACTTACCCACTTTATATCTGCCAGCTTACAAACCCACCTACCCACCAACTTACCCACTTTATATCTGCCAGCTTACAAACATACCTACCCGCCTACTTACCCACTTTATATCTGTCAGCTTACAAACATACCTACCCGCCTACTTACCCACTTTATATCTGCCAGCTTACAAACATACCTACCCGCCTACTTACCCACTTTATATCTGCCAGCTTACAAACCCACCTACCCGCCAACTTACCCACTTTATATCTGCCAGCTTACAAACCCACCTACCCACCAACTTACCCACTTTATATCTGCCAGCTTACAAACCCACCTACCCACCAACTTACCCACTTTATATCTGCCAGCTTACAAACATACCTATCCGCCTACTTACCCACTTTATATCTGCCAGCTTACAAACATACCTACCCGCCTACTTACCCACTTTATATCTGCCAGCTTACAAACATACCTACCCGCCTACTTACCCACTTTATATCTGCCAGCTTACAAACATACCTACCCGCCTACTTACTCACTTTATATCTGCCAGCTTACAAACATA
Source organism: Cepaea nemoralis (assembly GCA_014155875.1). Taxonomy (NCBI): domain Eukaryota; kingdom Metazoa; phylum Mollusca; class Gastropoda; order Stylommatophora; family Helicidae; genus Cepaea; species Cepaea nemoralis. The sequence continues at coordinate 163,853 of JACEFZ010012540.1, forward strand.
CCTACCCGCCTACTTACCCACTTTATATCTGCCAGCTTACAAACATACCTACCCGCCTACTTACCCACTTTATATCTGCCAGCTTACAAACCCACCTACCCGCCAACTTACCCACTTTATATCTGCCAGCTCACAAACATACCTACCCGCCTACTTACCCACTTTATATCTGCCAGCTTACAAACATACCTACCCGCCTACTTACCCACTTTATATCTGCCAGTTTACAAACATACCTACCCGCCTACTTACCCACTTTATATCTGCCAGCTTACAAACATACCTACCCACCTACTTACCCACTTTATATCTGCCAGCTTACAAACATACCTACCCACCTATTTGTCTATAGCCTGTGTCATACTGTCATGTGTGTAATTTTTTTTACATATTAATCTTTCCTTGACCCTATCCGCCTGTCAATAAATACTGTACGTCTAAATGTATTTATCCACAAGTTTCAGTGAGTATCTTCAATATTCATACAATTTTCTATGTTAATACATTCTTCAATATTAATAACATCTTCAATAATAATCAATTCTTCAACCTTCATAAAAGCATAAATATCCACAGTTTTTCAATACTCAAAAGACTTCAATATTAATAAAATCGCCAATATTCATACAATCTTAAATATCCACAATTCTTCAATATTCAAGCAATCTTAAATACTCATTTTAAACAAAAATTCGCATATCCTTTACAGGACATCGCAGTCAACAGCAGCATCTTTCAGCTGTCTGTTGATTTCTTGGCAAGATTACGCTCAGTAGTTTGCCATTGCTTTCTGAGCGGCCGGCTCAGTTATCCCGCAAGTCACCAGCGGGGTTAGATCCGCTTCCAGTTCTCGCCCGCTAAAAGACTCTGCGTGATAAACGGGATTACGGAGAAAGTGGCGTAACCCCTCGGCCAGAGAGACCGGCAAATACTCATATAATCATCAATATTCATACAACCATCAATATTCAAATTAATTCCCCACAAAAGCTTTTCGCTTCTCCAGCTACACACAGCGTTGCTGAGTTTGTTGCATGGGCAAATAGATGGTGTGTCAGCATAAACACTGACAAGTGCAGCACCAATCTTTTTACCCACTCTCCAAAACAAAAGGCAGGGATCATCCAGATAGATGGAACACCCCTAAGAGATGATAAAGAACCAACATACCTTCGAGTAACATTTGATGGCAGGCTGACATGGAGAAAGCACATCAACAAAGCAGTAGCAAAAGCCAGAAGGAAAATAGCCATCCTGAGAAAGCTAAGTGGAACCACATGGGGAGCCAGTGGGAAAATACTTAGCAAAGTTTATCAACAGAGCATACGACCACACCTGGAATACGGGTCAACTGCGTGGTGTTCGGCATTAAAAACCACACTACAAGAGCTGGACAAAGTGCAAAATCAAGCACTTAGAGTCACCACAGGAGGGATGAGATCAACCCCTATAATGGAAATGGAGAAGACGGGGAGGACACAAGCTATGAGAGAGCGCAGAGATACGAAAACGCTAATACAAGCAGAAAATTTCCTCAGCTTGCCAGGCCACCCTATGAAGAACAGATTTGAAAACCTAGCTATGGTCTAGTCTAGTCTAGTCTAGTCTAGTCTAGTCTAGTCTAGTCTAGTCTAGTCTAGTCTAGTTGTCACAAAATAAAACCTTGCGTTTAACCCGTTGATTATTATAGAGGCTTTCTGATTAAACGGCCTATCTGCCAGCGACAACTATTTTAACTAACAGTAAAAACAAATCGGATGTCAAAATCCCAGGACAATATTTGTAGCTGCACGTGTACATCTGGTCGAGGGATTGGGAACACTCGGTGGTGAGTGAGACGGATCCCTGCATCGCTTTGACAGTTTATCAACATTTGAATACAGATAGAGCCCGTCAGATCCTGGTTACAATCGGATGTCAGCCATCACAGGTCGGGCAGAGTTGGCGGCTGCAGATGTGTGGGGGAGGTGAGTGCGCTGAATCATACATCGCTTGGACAGTTCATAAACAGGTTGGATTGAGAGCGGAGGTGCTCAGCTCGGAAGAAAACAGTCCGTCTGTCATGTAGAATTTCCCGACATAAAACGGAAGGATGGCTGGAATTGTCACCCCTCGACAGCAGATTGGCAGTTTGTTGTGGAAACTGTTGTTGGGATCATACAGTAACTCGCTGGCTTGTTGGGGAGGTCAAAACAAGTGATGACAGCTTTGACGGTGACTAGGCCAGGGGGAATGGATTCTTGACAGTGGATGATATGCCCAAATAACACCTGCAGGACATCAATACCGTCACGTGACCAATTTTAGGTTTTGCCAAAAACCATGATTGGAGATGGGGAGTTGACCAAAACCGTGGATTATGATGGACGTGTTTGTGGGAGAGCTCTACAGTGTTAGATTAATTTAATATTAACTAGCATGTGTCGTTATGGCAAAGTGTAGTAGCCATCCCGGAATGAGGCGGTTTTGCATAAGGTAGTCAATATATTATAATTAGTTCTAATTAATATAGGCTGTAGCCTTGTTAAAACTAAAGTGTGATGATTAGCACTGTTAGTGGAAAACTAGCTAGAGTAGGGAAGTGATACTTGGCTCTGTTAGTTGAAAATAGATTAGTGAAGTGTTGATAAGCTTTACTAGTTGAGAATTGAGTAATGAGGGATAATTGGGATATTCCCGTAGGTGTCCCTGGTGGGCGGGGTTCCGCATTCTGTTTGTTGATTTTTTTTTCTTGTCTTGGCCTGATGATAACCTATGTGTTCAGTCATCTGTCTCTGACAGAGTAGGTTCACTGTATTTTCTGAGCGAGGCCGATGGCCACGATCATCTAATAGAGATCAGTGACGGGGAGGCTATCACCAGTTGTATGATTTATTTTCCAGGTTCCTCTGGTTGGAATGAAGAACCCGAAACCAAAGAAAATCCGATCCCGGATAAATTATGATGTAGAGAGATGGGCCAGCAACTTTCGCAACGGAAGAAGTTAATACACATTGCTCGGTGGAGCCTTAATGGTATATGTATCCTACATGAGTGCATACCAATCGTTAACACACCTGAAGTGATGGATGTTCAGCCCATGGGAACTAGATCAGTAGGAACTGATGTTCACATTAGATGAAACCAAACATTGAAGTGTAGTTGTTCAACGTATCAAAGAAATCAGAACTTTCAGACTATATCTAGTGAATAAAGCAAGCCATTTTTTGTCTAGATACATTGACTGTTTAAGAGTGAAAATACAGAACTAATAGGAACCGTTGTGTTAGGAACAATAATAGTATTTTCCACGGATTATATATTTACATGGGATTCAGATCTCATGGTCATCAGAGCTCCTGGAGGAGGACATGTCTGGAGAGAAGGATACGACTTCGGTGAGGTCTATTGTACTGACTCGTGTGATGTCGTGTAATCCTTGCCATGATGTGTGCACTATGATCCTGAACTTTGAGGGCTGACATATACATTTATGTTATTATACACGACACACATTTTTCTTCGCATACACGTCTCATATACGTTACACTTTTCTTTTAATAAATTAATCTTTATTAATTTTTAGAAGCAAGAGTTGTTGAGTATATTGCGTTGGGGAAGTATGAGAGGGGGCATAGTACGACAGTGAGAGAGTGATAGGAAAAGGTGTCCACGGGCTGATGGAGTGTGTTGGACGGAAGCTGGTGGATTCTCCAGGATATTGATAGGAAAGAAATATATTATAATGTGGGTGTTGACTCTCCTCACTCCAAGGACGACACTTTAAAGGAGGACACGACACTAGTATAGTCTAGTCTAGTCGAGTTTTATCCACCAGGCCAAATGACTCTGCAGAGAAACCATCGATCTACCTACAGTTGGTATCCCCCTAACAACTATTCCAGAACGAACTCCATGGAAAGATGGACAAAGACTATCATTACAAATTCAGACAAAAGTGAGAGGAATATTTGACAAGGAAGAACATAACAGTGTGCAGCGCAGAACAGCCACTCTCAGCTTCCTTGATGAAGAATACCCACAGGACCTCTGGATCCGAGTCTACACAGATGGGTCAGCACAAAATGCTTTTCGAAATGGAGGAGCGGGAGTGTACATAAAATACCCAAATAATACTAGGGACACGGCCAGAGTTCCAACAGGAAAGTACTGCCATAACTATGTTGTTGAAATTGAGGTAATCAAGATAGAAATTACAACATACCAGCAATGGTACACAACCTGTGGTGCTATTGACAGATGCAAAATGAGTACTCGAGGCGCTCCTGTTTGTGAAATTGCCAGTACTAAGGACACAACTTTCTGAACTTAGCAGTCAGTATATGGTCACCATACAGTGGATACCATCCCACTGTGGAGTACCCGGAAATGACAGAGCCGATCAATTGGCTAAGGAATGAGCCAAGGAAGAACAGCCTGATGTGCCCGTTGCATACCACCAAAAGAAAAGAATTATCAAATCAATCAGAAAGCCACCAAAACCTCCTCAAGATAACTACCACGTTATGGACAGACCAGAACAAGTCATTATTCTGCGCCTCAGAACAGGACACAATAGATATGCAACCACATGTATACAAAATTCAAGAAATTCAAGATGGGTGAAACAGCCATGTGCACATGTGGTTTGGCGTCGCAGAGAGCAGAGCACATACTCCAAGACTGCCCAAAATATAACATATCTAGGCAAACCTTCTGGCCTAAAGAGACGACAGTGGAAGATAAACTCTATGGACCACTGTGTGAACTACAAAAGACAGTTAAATTCATACAAGAGACAACATTGCAGTTATAGATATATTTCAAGCGAACAAAAGAAGAAGAAAAAGCGTTGCTGAGTTATTAGGTGACCAGCTTGAATACTCAAAATATCAAACATCTCCCGCCACTATTGTCTTCTTGTCTTTCAAGCTCTCCATCTGTCATTTCTTATTGCGATCTTTCTTTCCCCTCCTTTCATCTAACCTCGTATATCCCCTGCCTTTTCAACCATTTTGTCAACAATGATATAAACCTTTGCACTATCGTTTCCCCTATGCAAGATGGCAGATAACAGTTTTCGTAAACAAGAGTCAGCACAAAGACATCCCCAGATTCAAGTTTACTCGCAGTGCTGGCTGAGAAACTAAGATAAACACCAAACCACCATAAATTTTTCTCAAACAGAAACATTCAAGCCGTCACGTTATGTGACAGCTGCATAATATTCTTGGCCCCTGCATTTTGTGACCCGTTAGGCCACTCCAATGCGGTATCGGTGACGTAGTAATGTAAATAACACGTATACGCCAGAGACGAGTTGGATATATGGTGCCTGCTCTATATTGTCATCAACATTATCTTTCACGTTCGCCGTCAAGCGTCATGGGGAGGAATAATGTACATTCCAGCGCCCGATAATGTCTTTTCATGTGACTGTACAATGTCTTTGATGTCGGCAATACATCTTCTTCTCGGGCGTCCTCTTGCTCTCGCATCAGATCTTCTTTGTTGTAGCGCCAGTGCTGGTAGTTGATGGTGTTGCATTTGTCCTCTATTGTTGTAATACATAAAAATGCACTCAATGGTTGTTGTGGTTACTAGCACATCCGCCGTGTTTACTTCCCATGTCATGTCCTGGTACCACTTTAGGCCGGTCCGACCTGGGAGCACAAGCCAATTTAAATAATCAACATCAATAGAGATTCGAACACATGATCAAAGGACCAGTTGGCCGGCGTGCTAGTCGCTCCCAGCACCTCTCAGACAAGGTAATTAACCAGAAACTTAATTGTTGGCTCAGTCTCTTCACATCTTTAGCGATAACACATGAGACTGGAGGTCAGACACTTCACCCCAAACATTTCACCGGGTAAATAGATGTAGGAGATGAATAATAATAATAATAATAATAATAATAATAATAATAATAATAATAATAATAATAATAATAATAATAATAATAATAAGCATATTGTGAGCCATTAGAATTGGCTAAAATGGTTTCAACTGTACCGAACTACATATAAAGTGGTTCACATAGTTGAGACTACAAGTCCACATTAAGTAACATGTATAACTTGTATTTCCTCCAATATTTTTAAGTCACCGCTGGTAATCCGTGTGCTGGCGTGTGTTGGTATATCCAGATAAAAACCGGGCTGAAGCACTGAGCTTCAAATTACTATAACCAGCATAAGTTGAAACTTACTATTTATAATAATCTTATGAAAGGTAATGATTGTGTGAGCAAACACAGAATTAACCTGAGAAACCCTGGCTGAAGTACCGACCATATCTCTGCTGTAAATACTCGACACAGTATTACTTCGGATGTGTTTGTTATTTGACCGAGGTTGGGTTTCTATACAATTCTGAGACCTGTAGTGTTATTTCTGTGGCCAAGGTGTTACCGACACAACTCTTAATCGCGCATACCGTGATCGACACACAGCTGCGAGCGATATGGCAGCAGACCGCCTTTCGTTGATTTCCATACAATCGTTTAGATTGCATATGGCAACCTACTGAACGTTATTGCCAATAAATCACAAAAAAACCAAAAATTATGTGATTGACTACGACGTCCTGTAAAGGATATGCACCTAACGTTTTTAGTGCTATTTCAAAGCTTGGTATGCATTCTGCCCATATTCCATAGGTGCGGGCTCATGTTGACAACCGATCTGGCTAATGATGATCCCAATTTTAGGGGTGTGTAACTGGCCATAGTCAAAGTACACTTGTTCCTGCAGTGAGACGCTATCTTCATATGGAGGTGGCAGGTTCGAATCCAGCTGAGGTAACTACAACTTTCAACTGTTATGTTGTCTAGTGTGTCCTCTAGTCTCCGCTTCCTTCTTCTCCTTCTACGAGCATCAAACAATACATTTGAGTTTATTTATGAGCCTTGTGTAATCAAGGCACCGATTTTCGACATAATTTGCTTGAGAAATGGCATTTCTTATATTGGACCATCTTCACAAAATTATACATCCGTCAAAGAAGTGTACAACACACTTTTACTTCTCCCAAACATAATAAAAAATCGAGTTAACTTATTTAATTACACATTTCCCCTGCAAATGAAGTGCGCAATAACCACTTAGTTAAGGTATTTACTCAATAAGGGGAAAGCAAATTGAACACAGGAAAATGTAATTTCCGCACAGACTTTTCACAAACTCAATCTTTCCTTAGAAAAGAAGTATGAGGTTAGTAATGATGGTTAGCTTCTCGGTGAGAGCAGAGGTTCGCATTGATGGTTGCCTTCACAGTAAGATCAGAGGTAAGTACTGATGGTTGCCTACTCAGTGAGGGCAGAGAGGTTAGTATTGATGGTTACCTTCTCAGTGAGAGCAGAGGTTCGTATTTATGGTTTCCTTCTCAGTATTGATGATTACCGTCTCATTGAGGGCAGAGGTAAGTATTGATAGTTACCGTCTCGGTGAGAGGAGAAGTTTGTATTGATGGTTACTTTCTCAGTGAAGACAGAGGTAAGTATTGATGGTAACCTTCTCAGTGAGAGCAGCGGTAAGTATTGATGGTTGCGTTTGCGTTCTCAGTGAGGGATGAGGAAAGTATTGATGGTTGTTTTCTCAGTGAGAGCAGAGGTTCCTATTGATGGTTGCCATCTGAGTTAGGGCAGAGGTTCGTATTGATGGTTTCATTCTCACCGAGGGCAGGGATTCAGATTGATGGTTACCTTCTCAGTGAGGGCAGAAGTATGTATTGATTTTTTTCGGGGCCATATCTAACTTGTCAATAAGGTCAGATACCAAGGCAAAACATCTTCAGGGACAAATATTAGTTACGTTCTCATTGAGGGCAGACATCAAGAAAACAAGAAGACACATTTCAAAAATATCCTCAGAGACTACATATCTTCTGACTGAGGTCGTATCTATAGAACCACATACGGGACCAAATATTAAGGGGGGGGGGGGAGAGATTCGAAGCCAAATATTAGTTACCTTCTCATCGAGGTCAGATATTCACAAAACAGCTTCAGGGTCTAACACTAGTTACCTTCTAAATGAGGTCAGATGGCAAGAGAAAACATCTTCAATGCGAAGTACCAGTTACCTTTTCAATGAGGTCAGGTATCAAGACAAAACATCTCCAGCTGTGAACCACAAAAACATAAAAGATAGCTACCGCGTATCACGTAGATGTAATTGCAACGCCCGGGGGGCGGATGATCAAAGTGAGCTGACGGGTAATTTCATTTGTTGCCCTGGGAGACACGACTTTTAACTCTTAGAGGCCGGAAGACCAGTATTTACTGCTGATAGTTCCAACCGTTCTTGATAAGATATCTTCTAACCAAGCCTCTGCTTCCTTTTGTCCTAGATTTACATTTAAGTTTTCGAATTCATAGAAATTTCGAATGCATAGAAATTATTAACACTTTATCTGTAACCGTAAATTATAACTCAGTGGGAAAAATCCCTCGCCACATCCTCGCGTTCTTTAAGAGTTAAGCTGGCTCCTTTCTTTTCGCTTTCTGCTGATGCAGGTAGTGTTTAGGTAAGAAAAAAGCACGTCTGTAGAGCAACTTTCTTGTCTTGTGTCGACCTGGAAATCCATCATCGTTATCGTCACTCATGGTGTGGTTGTGTGTACAATAGCTCTCTTCGCGTTGTTGTTTTGTTGTCTTAATGAAAGAT
>JACEFZ010012540.1:177500-207500 GCA_014155875.1 Cepaea nemoralis
TGATGATGATGATGATGATGATAATAATCTTTGTGGGGCTGTGTTTATAGACTTTAGAAAAGGAATCAGCTAGCAGCTCAGTTTTCACAATGGTATGAGAGTCTTCATTCAGGAAGCAATGGTAATTACCTCACAATTGTCTAGAAAATAACAAACAATAAAACAAAGTGACGGAGTTGATTGCAACGTTCTGTACACGACATACAACTATCTTTAACTTTAACAGACTTTAACTGTATACAGACTTTAACTTTATACAGACTACGGCTGGTCTCCCTGGCTTAGCAGTTAACGTCTTTCTCCGTAATCCCGTATATTCTCGTGAGTAACGTAACCTGCACGAGAATCGGTAGCGATTCTCGTCGCGTTGGTACTTACGGAGTATGTGAGCCGGTCGCTCAGAAAGCAATCGCAAACTACTGAGCGTAATCTTGCCTAGTGCATCAACAGCAGCTGAAAAATGCTAATGGTGTGGATGGGTGTGTGTGGGTTAGGGGTGGTACTTTTGGAAGAAGTATGGGTGGGTGGGTGTGTGTGGGTTAGGGATGGTGTGTGGGTGGAGGATGTGCATGGGTGGAGGGATGGTTTTGGGTGGGGAAATGTGTATTTTGGTGGGGGATTGCTGGGTGTATTTGGGATGGGTAGTGGTGGGGGAATGTATGTGTGCCTATGTGTCTGTGTGTGGGTGCGGGATGTATGAGCGGGTGGGGGGTGTCTCGTAACATGGTAATATGCATTGTTGTTTACAACATTCATTTGATAATTATTTGTCGCCCTATGTGAATGTATCATGCACTATTGGATGACCGAAAGATGAGTGATTGGAAGGGCTGAATGCATGAGCAATTTGTGACCCTTTGAAAATAAAGTTTAATGAAATCAAATCAGTAACTGTCATCTCACAAATTAGTTTTAGTGAGTCATGAATTATCGGTTACTGCAAACTTTGCATAAGTTTATGATGCATATATTTTTGGTTATGTCGTCTTAGATTAGCTTCATAAATGATGTATGAAAGAAATAATATATGAGAGCAGACAGATAGGAAGGGCAGAATGTCAGACGCGCTTTCGTGCCAATTCTTAACCCTTTGAAAATAAAGTTCGTTCTTTCTTCCACCCTTTCTCTAACCCTGTCTCTCTCGCACTCCCTCCCCACCCCCATTCTCCTCGCACTCAATTTTCTCTCTGGCTAGACTTCTAAGTGATATTGCCAGAAACCGGGTCCGAGTGGATCGTGAATCTGTCTGTGCGCAAGAGCAGGTCTCTTTAATTGCCAGAGCAAGTTGAGAAACCGTCCCCAGACACATTACGTTTGCTACATTATCCCCTGCACAATAGATAAGTAATTAACTTCATCCCAACATTATGATAAATTACTAGGGAAATAATGAGACAAGACAATCTGAATTACGTAGACAGAGCTTGCCAAATTTTCAAACTCCCTTTATGAATAAACTGGCGAAATGTCTTTTTGTGGAGACACTAGAATGAATCACCAGAAAACGAGAAGTAAATTGTGAGCAGTACTAGACCACGATTACGAAGTAAAAAGAAATGGACGTTGGAGATAAAGATTTCGTGTGCACAGAATAAACAAACACAAAATGACACAACTACATTAACAACACTAAATGAAAATATAAATATAACAGTTACTTATCTGTATTCTTGTTGTCGCTGGATATGTCTTAGACCAGTGGTTCTCAACCTTTTATGGCCCGTGCCCCCCTTCACCATATTTTCAGAACGTCAATCCCCACTTTCCTATCAAAAATTTGGCCCGTGCCCCCCTTCACCATATTTTCAGAACGTCATTCCCCCCACCATATTTTCAGAACGTCATTCCCCCCTTTCATATTTCCTACCTAAAATCCCCCCACCCCTACAAAGTATACGTAAAAATGGAAGGTAAATTTAATAGCATATAGTAAAATAAGTCTAGACATCCACATAAAACGTGATTTGTGGGTCTACTTACTTTATAAAATGAATTTTAGGCGGATGAGAAGTAATAACTGTAAAGTATGAAGGAAAAAACAATATCAAGTAATCGGTTCTTGTATTAACACGATCTTGAAATGGTCTTCATTCTCCCCCCCCCCCCCCCCGGAAACCCTAAAATTCCCCCTTGGGGGGGGGGAATTCCCCACCGGTTGAGAACCACTGTCTTAGACGATCATAAGCCCGTTTTTGTGGAAATTATGTCCCTATATTCATTGCAGCGCAGGAAACACGTTGCATCGGCTTAATTATAAATATTCTATAAACTAATATGGCGATGCGAACGCCCTTGCGGCAGGCTTGTGGGCTCGTGCACAATGTCGCAGGTGGAGTTCTTACTGGGCATTGTTCAACTATCACAAGAGCCCCTCACAAGTCTGCTGCTTCACGACCATCCAGTGTTTACCTCTCACTGGACACAACTGCCATTCTGTGCTGGCAACTTGAGCAATGTGGGTTCGTAGAAGCCAAGGGTACAGTAATTGCACATGATGATGATGACCCAGAGCCGGATTGTCCTTTTGAATATACACAGCCATTCACCATCATCATGTGTCATGCCAATAAGCGTGGGTGGTCATGTTTCGCCATCTCACACTATCACCATAGTCGTGGATCAGTTATGTATTCTTGCCGCGACCATGCATATATGGCCAAGCCTTCCAGATATTTATTTCTCTGTTCTACCCAGGTTTTTCTCGCTGAATCTTACCAGTTGTCACCAAATTCTTTTGTTTATTTCTTCTCATAACGTGTCCAAGAAAGATTTACTGTCTACGTCTCATTTCCCCCATCAGTTTACTGTTTTTATCTGCTTCTTGTAGGACTAGCTCGTTGGTGTTATCTGTCTGTCAATGGTATTCTTTCTATTTTCCCCGAGAACCACATTTCCACTGCCAATAGAATTTTTCAGCTTGCCTGTTCATTGTCCACGTTTCAAATCCATACATAAGTACAGGTTTTTGATTGATTGATTGATTTAGGAACCGACATCACAGCATTCAGGGCATTCCCATAAGCGCTCCGTCCCCATCCTCAGCAAACCAGTGAAGAGTTCCAACACTAATAGTACCAGTAGCAATTTGATTATATGTCCGTCTCGCCTTTCCTCTTAGCGTCGATCGTCGGTCATATCCCCTCGTCACCCCTCGCTGTCGCATTATTACCAGACCATGGTGATCCATTTGCTCCTCCGAGGTGTACAGTGCAACCACGTCTGCCTTATCATGCATCAATACTCCACAGTTAGCTATTACAGCAGCCAATCTAGGAGATGGAAAAACTCCGATTATAAACCCCCAAGTTTAAGGTGGACCGACGTGCCGAGGACTGAATGGCCACGGGTGAGCTGGTCTTGAACGTGGAACATCTGGTATGAGGACGGGGCGGCGCCAGGCGTATGGACCCTTGAGGGACATCCCCTGCCCCTTCCCTAGCAGGCAGGGTCAACTAGGGGAACCGATTATTGCCTGCAATATCCAAGCTTTGCTTACGAAATCAATTAAATACTGGAATCGTCGCCGGAGCTATGGAGCACGTGCTCTGCGCTTGACACATCCTTCAGAGGCTAGCGAAGAGAGAGTGAGGAGGAGAAGACGAGGAAATGGTGTGAGAAGAAGGCATATAAATAGGAGGGCAGGCGCCAGGGGAACAAGACGAAAAGTGGAGAGACTAGGTCTCAACCATGTAAGAGTGGGATACTGGAACTGTCGTAGTGCCAGGCAGAGAGGTCCTGTATTGGAGAGGCTAATATATGATTTTGATGTCCTCTTGCTCCAGGAGCTAAACACAGACATAAGTTCAGGTTCTATGTAGCACTTCAACGCTATATTTCTCGTTGTAATTGAGATCTTTTTATGGTCAGTAACACATCCATCACCCATAGCACAAACAGAATGTGAGTAGGGTGATTCAGTTATGAAAATCCATTATTTGGTGGGTGAAAAATTGATAAACTGGCCAGATGGCGAACAATTCCAGAAGTAGCACACCTGTTACACACACAACTGCACACATATATCAATTAGGAAGCATGATACAGAGATATCAATTGGGGAACCTTTGAAATAAATGACACAGAAATATCAATTGAGGAGCCTCTGAGGCCACTCAGACAGTTCATAAATAAACACACACGTATAGATTGGTGCTCACTGAAGTAAGGGAAATAAGTAGGGATTAGAGATGCACTAGACAACATAAACATTGAAAGTTATTATTACTGACCGGGATTCGAACCTGTCACCTGCGAATAACAACAAGGCCTCGCAGAAGGAACATGTGTACTTTGAGGTATGACCAACTATACACCCCTTTTAGAAACTAGTGAAAGTAAAATTGTCAAGAAAATTACAAAAAATGCCGAGGTTGATTGCCAGGTTCTGTAAATAACATGCATCTACGTTTATTTCACTCCAGTGCTCCTATAAGTAAATCCTGGTCTTCTGTGTGTTATCATGTGGTGGGTTTTTAGCTATAACTCGATCTGTTGCATCGATTTACTATTACCAGTTACGACCCGAAATTTACTACCCTTAACATTTCGTGGGGCGTACGCTTCGACAGAAGTCTTCATCCACAAGATACTAAAAGCAAACGATAACACATACATATAACACTCAGATAACACACAGATAACACATGGATCGCACACAGATAACACGCAGATCGCACACAGATCACACACAGAGCAAACACAGATAACACAAGTAACACACAGATCACACACAGATGAAACACAGATCACACACAGATCACACACAGATCACACACAGATCACACACAGATCACACACAGATAACACAAGTAACACACAGATCCATTGGCACCTTGCCGTCTTGACAGACGATAGTTTGTGCTTTAAAAAGGCATAATAACTTTTAACTATGGCGGTAGCGAGTGTGACTGATAAGGCCAATTTGCGCTGTAAATGTCCGTTCACAGTGGGTGCATGTGAACACGTGGTCATTTCCACCATCATGCACCATCTTACGTCTCAAACGCTTGGTGTGTGACTTTTCTGCAATAATTTTCTCCTTTGACTTTATTCCATTTCTGATATTTGCCCTCCATGCAACACGTTCAGCGGCGACTTGCTCCCAATGTGCATTATCAATGCCTGTATCAATCATGTCCCGCTTACACACATCTTTGTATCGTAGTAGAGGCCGACCCTGAGATCTCTTACCCATCTGTAATTCACCAAAAAAGATATCCTTTGGTATTCTACCATCATCCATCCTCCTAAGATGTCCTATCCATCTAAGTCTACGAAGACTGAGCATGGAATAACTGTCACACAACATGATCTTTCCAATACTTCAGTATTTGTGATTTTGTCTTGCCACTTAATACCAAGAATTCTTCGCAGACACCGCATATGAAAGCTGTTTAAATTGTTCTCTTGGTGTGAGTAAGTTGTCCAGGTTTCACTGCCATAGAGAAGAGTACTAAGGACACAGGCTTGATAGACAAGGACTTTTGTTTTGGCAGTAAGCTTCCTGTTCTCCCAGACTCTTTTTCTTAACCTGTTCATTGTTGTTGCTGCCTTACCAATCCGGATGTTGATTTCCTGATCTAGGGATAATTTGCTATTTACCACTGATCCTAGATATGTAAAATGGTCTACTATCTCTAGTTCGGCGTCGTCAATAAAGATTGATGGTACCTCATGTGCATCTTGTGACATAATCTGTGTCTTCTTTTTGCTAATTGTTAAACCAAATTCAGAACAAGCATTGGAGAATGCAGATAGTAGACATTGCAATTCTTCCTCAGAGTGGGTCGTAACTGCAGCATCATCTGCAAAAAGCAACTCTCTGATCAGTACCCTCCTAATTTTGGTCTTAGCCTTCAATCTCTGAGCATTGTAGAGGCCGCCATCTGAGCGTGAGTGAATGTATATACCACCATCCTGATCACGAAATGCATATTTCAGTAGAAGTGAAAAGTATATTCCAAAGAGGGTGGGAGCTAGTACACAACCTTGCTTAACTCCGCTCTTGATTTCAAATTCTTCAGAAGAACACACAGATCACACACAGATAAAACACAGATCACAAACATATAACACTCAGCTAACACACAGATCACACACAGATAACGCACAGATCACACACAGATTACACACCGATAAAACACAGATCATACACAGATAAAACACAGATCACACACAGATTACACACAGATCACACACAGATAAAACACAGATCAATCAATCAATCAATCATGTGCCATGCCGGAAAGCGTGGGCGGTCATGACTCGCCATTTCACTCGATCAGTGTTCCTGTCTCGTCCATGCCATGTGGCCAAGCCATCCAGGTATTTTCCTCTCGGTCTTCCTCTTGGTCTGTTCCCTTCGATCTTGCCAGTTGTCACCAAGTTCTCCAATCCATTTCTTCTCATAACATGTCCAAAAAACTTTGACTGTCTACGTCTAATTTCTCTAATCAGTTTACGATGTTCATTTGTCTCCTGTAGTACTTGGTCATTGGTTTTTCTGTCTGTCCATGGTATTCTTTGCATTTTCCTCAGAAACCACATTTCTGCAGCCATCAGATGTTGTTCAGCTTGACTGCTCATTGTCCAAGTTTCACATCCATACAAAGAACAGGCTCTATGTATCCCCTCAACACTCTTTTTCTCGTTTCAATTGATATCTTTTTATTGGTCAGAATGTTTTTCATCTTGCTAAAGGCTACTTTCGCCATGGCGATTCTTGTTCTAATCTCTTCAAGGCATCTCCCATCAGATGTTATGACTGTTCCAAGATAATTGTACCGATTCACTTGTTGAAGAATATTTCCATTTACTTGTATATTACATTGTGGCACTTCTATCTTCCTAGTGACGACCATAACCTGAGTCTTTTTACAATTTAATTCTAACCCCAGTTGCTCACTGTGTACAACAACCACATCTACTAATTGTTGCAGGTCCTGCGCATTGTCTGCAATTAATACTGTATCATCTGCATATCTAATGTTATTGATGTTTCGTCCTCCAATGCTGATTCCATTTATATCTTCTACATTTCTGAAAATATTTTCACTGTATAGGGAAACAAGATCTGGAGACATCACACATCCCTGCCTAACACCTCTCTTAATTGGCTGATACTGTCCCACTTCATTATCAATCCTTATTGCAGCTTGTTGTTTCCAATATATGTTTTTTATAAGTCTAATGTCTTTCCCATCAATGTGTAGATCTGCAAGCATATCCACCATGTTGACATGTCTAACTCTATTAAAAGCCTTTGTATAGTCAATAAAGCAAAGGTTTATATCAGTATTTACTTCTATAGCACGTTCAATAACTGTTCGCAGCATATACACAGCGTTTACTGTACCCTTTCCTTCTACAAACCCACATTGTTCTTCCCCTATTTCAGGTTGTATCTTCTTCCTCACTCTTTGCATGATAATTCTTAGCAAAATCTGTGTGATGTGACTCATTATACTAATTGTTCTATGATGATCACATTCCAAGGTTCCTGATTTCTTTGGGATTGCAATAAATACAGAGTTACATAATTCAGGAGGTATATCTCCAGTATCATATAATGTGTTCAGCAGTCTGGTGACTTGCTCTAGTCCAAATTCTTCTAAAGCTTTAATAATTTCTGTTGTGATGTTATCTGCACCGGGGGCCTTGCCAGCTTTCATATGCTTAAGAACATTTCGAACCTCCATCTCCAAAATTGGCGGTCCTTCATTATTAAATCTAATATCATATTGTTCGTCTCTGTTATCATCATAAAGGTTTTTCACATAATCTGTCCATACATGTAGAATCTGGTCTTTTTCTATTATGATTTTGCCATCTTTAGTTTTTAGACACCCTGTTGATGTACTTGTTCTTTTATTAGTAAGTTCCTGAATTCTTTTGTGCACTAATTTGGTATTTTGACTGTTGTGTTGGTTTTCAATTTCTAAGCACTTTTCATCAAGCCGTGCTTCTTTTGCCTCCTTACAGAATTTTCTGACTTGTCTGTGAATTTCTTCATAATTGACAGAATTATTTTTGTTGAGTCTTCTTGTTTCCATGAGGTGTAAAATTTCTTCAGTCATCCATTTCTTACGACCCACCTTCTTTAATTTTGGAATAGTTGAAACACAGATCACACACAGTTAAAACACAGATCACACACATATCACACATAGTTAAAACACAGATCACACACAGATAACGCACAGATCACACACAGATCACACACAGATCACACACAGATAAATCACAGATCACACACATATCACACAGAGGTAACATATAGATCATAGGAACAGATACTTTTCTTTCAGAAATAATCGAATCGGTGAGACTGGAACCTAAAAAAGGGGGGTTCAACCTATCAACCAGCTACGAAAAATAAGCTTCGTAAAGCAGCTTTTTTTAACGTAAACAAAGTGTTAAGGTAAAGAAATAGGCAGACATGTGTTTTATGTACGTGAACTGCCGTTCTTAGCTTAGCTAGTGAGTTCAGACGAAGAGACTTCTGTTCTTAACGTGGAAAAAGAGTTAAGAAAAAGAAACAGCAGCCATGTGTTTTATGTAGGTAAAATATCGTTCTTAACATAGGCAACGAGCTAAGCTGAACAAACCGCAGCCGTGTGTTTTATGTACGTAAACTGCGTTCTTAACGTAGGCAAAGAGTTAATGTGAAGAAACAGCAGCCATGTGTTTTATGTCAGTGAATCTCCCGGGCAGATTGTTTGCTTCAAACACCTGCTGTTTGAAACTCTCGTAAACAGAAATGCTTCACCGTCACGAGTTATCTACTTGATGATTATAACCGAAGCTTAACCGATGACTGCTCGAGGCGGGAAACAAATCCGAGAACACAACGGCCAATAAAGTTTTTAAACACAACAATAAAACAGACAAGGACGAGTTGACACAAATAAAACTAAAGTGGAGAAAATAACTACTTCTTTTCTTCTCTATTTCTGTCCAGTGATACTTCTTTTCGTCAGCATGTTTTGCTTCCTTTATGCACCTTCATAAAATTCAGGATATAGTAGTACCAGAAACTTATACAAGTGTTGTATCACTGTTGAGTCTGAGTATGTGATTGTAACATGCACAATTGATGAAAGAAAGATGAGGGATTGGAAGGGAAAAATGTAAGACGGGCCTGCGTGCCCAATTTGTGATCCTTTAAAAATAAAGTTCGTTCGTAGTCTACAAAAATAAATCAACCATTCTATAAAATCATAATATGGAAGAAGACGGGGAAATAAACAGTATTATATTTCTGAGAAAAAGAAAGAAATGATAAAAGAAAGAAAGAAAGAAAGACAGACAGACAGACAGACAGACAGACAGACAGACAGACAGACAGACAGACAGACAGACAGAAAGAAAGAAAGAAAGAAAGAAAGAAAGAAAGAAAGCAAGCAAGCAAGAAAGAAACGTTCACATTGAACGCGACCGTTATACACATAACAGAAAAAGAAACAATTTGTATATCCCAGGCTCCAGGCAGGCTGGCGCGCGGACTACACCGACACCCACTTCAACGTGTGCCAGCGGATATAATAATGCCGACTGGTTATAATCACGGTGGCGCAGAAGCAGCACCGTGACTGTCGGAATGATGGGCATGAGGTCGAATCCCCGAAATCGCCGATTTGTTTTAATTGACCTGGGTGACACAGCCTAAAATGAGCCCCGGGACACGTCCCACGAAGTAAAGGCAGCCCACGTGATACCGACCACACTTCCATAGTGAAGTACCAATTGGTTTATACATGTATGGGGGTGGGGCTCGCACCATATACCCAATCAGCGTGTATAAGAGGCGTTCACTTTAAATTTGTTTGCATATCCCTTACAGGAAGTAGCAGTCAACACCAGCATTTTTCAGCTGCTGTTGATATACTAGGCAAGTTTTACGTTCATTAGTTTGCCATTGCTTTCTGAACGACCGGCTCACATACCCCCGTAAGTTATTAGCACGGCGCAATCCGCTGCTGAATCTCGCGCAGCTGTTTTCCGCGCGTGGATATACGGGATTACGAACAACGTCGTCAAACTCTTGGCCAGGGAGACCGACTGTTCACGTTTACTTTTTGCATCTGTGATTGACAGTTGTTTAATTTTAACCTCTGTTTCCACTTCCGGCGGATAACCCAATTTTGATACACGAACTCGCGTGCAAGAAACGGCTGGTGTGTCTGAAAATCCAAAAGAGAAAACGGAAAAAATAACTGTCTGGATAATTTCTAAGATTAACAAAGATACGCTGGCTTTCTGGATTTATATCGCATGCTAAAAATCAACATGCAGTACAGAACACGTGACTGCGCGTTTGCAAAGGCTATTTTTGATAAAGTGTGCACAAATAGCATCACAAACGGGCATTTCTCGCAATAGTTTCGCTAACTGTAAACACAAGGAAAGATAGGAGCTGACAAAGGGATCTGATACACGATATGTTAGTGGTAGCGCCAGAAACAACAACAATACACGTAGATGCTGGAGACAAGCTTCAGAAGGAAATATATACGTGATCTATAAAGTAAAAGTGACGGCAGCAGAAGAAAATAAATCCGAGTTGATTGTTGTTGTTGTTGTTGTTGTTGTTGTTGTTGTTGTTGTTGTTGTTGTTGTTCTTCTTCTTCTTCTTCTTCTTCTTCTTCTTCTTCTTCTTCTTCTTCTTCTTCTTCTTCTTCTTCTTCTTCTTCTTCTTCTTCTTCTTCTTCTTCTTCTTCTTCTTCTAAATATGTGGCTTGTAATGTGCTTAACTGTTCCCTCCATAGCCGTCTTCCTCCCAGATTTCTCCTGCTGCTGTAGTCTTCAAGGCATCAGTAAAGAAGGTAGTCCTCTGTTGTCCTCGCGGTAGTGAACATGCTGACTGGTGGCTGTAACTATTGTTGTCCTCGTGGTAGTGAACATGCTGACTGGTGGCTGTAGCCATTGTTGTCCTCGTGGTAGTGAACATGCTGACTGGTGGCTGTAGCTATTGTTGTCCTCGCGGTAATGAACATGCTGACTGGTGGCTGTAGCCATTGTTGTCCTGGCGGTAGTGAACATGCTGACTGGTGGCTGTAGTCATTGTTGTCCTCGCGGTAATGAACATGCTGACTGGTGGCTGTAGCCATTGTTGTCCTCGCGGTAATGAACATGCTGACTGGTGGCTGTAGCCATTGTTGTCCTCGCGGTAATGAACATGCTGACTGGTGGCTGTAGCCATTGTTGTCCTCGCGGTAATGAACATGCTGACTGGTGGCTGTAGCCATTGTTGACCTTGCGGTAATGAACATGCTGACTGGTGGCTGTAGCCATTGTTGTCCTCGCGGTAGTAAACATGCTGACTGGTGGCTGTAGCCATTGTTGTCCTCGCGGTAGTAAACATGCTGACTGGTGGCTGTAGCCATTGTTGTCCTCGCGGTAGTAAACATGCTGACTGGTGGCTGTAGCTATTGTTGTCCTCGCGGTAGTAAACATGCTGACTGGTGGCTGTAGCCATTGTTGTCCTCGCGGTAGTAAACATGCTGACTGGTGGCTGTAGCCAATTGTTGTCCTCGCGGTAGTGAACATGCTGACTGGTGGCTGTAGCCATTGTTGTCCTCGCGGTAGTGAACATGCTGACTGGTGGCTGTAGCTATTGTTGTCCTCGCGGTAGTAAACATGCTGACTGGTGGCTGTAGCTATTGTTGTCCTCGCGGTAGTAAACATGCTGACTGGTGGCTGTAGCCATTGTTGTATTCGCGGTAATAAACATGCTGACTGGTGGCTGTAGCCATTGTTGTCCTCGCGGTAGTGAACATGCTGACTGGTGGCTGTAGCTATTGTTGTCCTCGCGGTAGTGAACATGCTGACTGGTGGCTGTAGCTATTGTTGTCCTCGCGGTAGTAAACATGCTGACTGGTGGCTGTAGCTATTGTTGTCCTCGCGGTAGTAAACATGCTGACTGGTGGCTGTAGCTATTGTTGTCCTCGCGGTAGTAAACATGCTGACTGGTGGCTGTAGCCATTGTTGTATTCGCGGTAATAAACATGCTGACTGGTGGCTGTAGCCATTGTTGTCCTCGCGGTAGTGAACATGCTGACTGGTGGCTGTAGCTATTGTTGTCCTCGCGGTAGTGAACATGCTGACTGGTGGCTGTAGCTATTGTTGTCCTCGCGGTAGTAAACATGCTGACTGGTGGCTGTAGCTATTGTTGTCCTCGCGGTAGTAAACATGCTGACTGGTGGCTGTAGCCATTGTTGTCCTCGCGGTAATGAACATGCTGACTGGTGGCTGTAGCTAGTGTTGTCCTCGCGGTAGTGAACATGCTGACTGGTGGCTGTAGCCATTGTTGTCCTCGCGGTAGTGAACATGCTGAATGTTGGCTGTAGCCATTGTTGTCCTCGCGGTAGTGAACATGCTGACTGGTGGCTGTAGCCATTGTTGTCCTCGCGGTAGTGAACATGTTGACTGGTGGCTGTAGCCATTGTTGTCCTGGTGGTTGTGAACATGCTGACTGGTGGCTGTAGCCATTGTCCTCGTGGTAGTGAACATTGGTGGCTGTAGCCATTGTTGTCCTCGCGGTAATGAACATGCTGACTGGTGACTGTAGCCATTGTTGTCCTCGCGGTAATGAACATGCTGACTGGTGGCTGTAGCGATTGTTGTCCTCGTGGTAGTAAACATGCTGACTGGTGACTGTTGCCATTGTTGTCCTCGCGGTAATGAACATGCTGACTGGTGGCTGTAGCCATTGTTGTCGTCGTGGTAGTGAACATGCTGACTGGTGGCTGTAGCCATTGTTGTCCTGGTGGTAGTGAACATGCCGACTGGTGGCTGTAGCCATTGTTGTCCTCGCGGTAATGAACATGCTGACTGGTGGCTGTAGCTAGTGTTGTCCTCGCGGTAGTGAACATGCTGACTGGTGGCTGTAGCCATTGTTGTCCTCGTGGTAGTGAACATGCTGACTGGTGGCTGTAGCCATTGTTGTCCTCGCGGTAATGAACATGCTGACTGGTGGCTGTAGCCATTGTTGTCCTCGCGGTAGTGAACATGCTGACTGGTGACTGTAGCCATTGTTGTCCTCGCGGTAGTGAACATGCTGACTGGTGGCTGTAGCCATTGTTGTCCTCGCGGTAATGAACATGCTGACTGGTGGCTGTAGCCATTGTTGTCCTCGTGGTAGTGAACATTGGTGGCTGTAGCCATTGTTGTCCTCGCGGTAATGAACATGCTGACTGGTGGCTGTAGCCATTGTTGTCCTCGTGGTAGTGAACATGCTGACTGGTGGCTGTAGCCATTGTTGTCCTCGTGGTAGTGAACATGCTGACTGGTGGCTGTAGCCATTGTTGTCCTCGCGGTAATGAACATGCTGACTGGTGGCTGTAGCCATTGTTGTCTTCGTGGTAGTGAACATGTTGACTGTTGGCTGTAGCCATTGTTGTCCTCGTGGTAGTGAACATATTGACTGGTGGCTGTAGCCATTGTTGTCCTCGTGGTAGTGAACATGCTGACTGATGGCTGTAGCCATTGTTGTCCTCGCGGTAATGAACATGCTGACTGGTGGCTGTAGCCATTGTTGTCCTCGCGGTAGTGAACATGCCGACTGGTGGCTGTAGCCATTGTTGTCCTCGCGGTAATGAACATGCTGACTGGTGGCTGTAGCCATTGTTGTCCTCGCGGTAGTAAACATGCTGACTGGTGGCTGTAGCCATTGTTGTCCTCGCGGTAGTAAACATGCTGACTGGTGGCTGTAGCCATTGTTGTCCTCGCGGTAGTAAACATGCTGACTGGTGGCTGTAGCTATTGTTGTCCTCGCGGTAGTAAACATGCTGACTGGTGGCTGTAGCCATTGTTGTCCTCGCGGTAGTAAACATGCTGACTGGTGGCTGTAGCCATTGTTGTCCTCGCGGTAGTGAACATGCTGACTGGTGGCTGTAGCCATTGTTGTCCTCGCGGTAGTGAACATGCTGACTGGTGGCTATAGCTATTGTTGTCCTCGCGGTAGTAAACATGCTGACTGGTGGCTGTAGCTATTGTTGTCCTCGCGGTAGTAAACATGCTGACTGGTGGCTGTAGCCATTGTTGTATTCGCGGTAATAAACATGCTGACTGGTGGCTGTAGCCATTGTTGTCCTCGCGGTAGTGAACATGCTGACTGGTGGCTGTAGCTATTGTTGTCCTCGCGGTAGTGAACATGCTGACTGGTGGCTGTAGCTATTGTTGTCCTCGCGGTAGTAAACATGCTGACTGGTGGCTGTAGCTATTGTTGTCCTCGCGGTAGTAAACATGCTGACTGGTGGCTGTAGCCATTGTTGTCCTCGCGGTAATGAACATGCTGACTGGTGGCTGTAGCTAGTGGTTGTCCTCGCGGTAGTGAACATGCTGACTGGTGGCTGTAGCCATTGTTGTCCTCGCGGTAGTGAACATGCTGAATGTTGGCTGTAGCCATTGTTGTCGTCGCGGTAGTGAACATGCTGACTGGTGGCTGTAGCCATTGTTGTCCTCGCGGTAGTGAACATGTTGACTGGTGGCTGTAGCCATTGTTGTCCTGGTGGTTGTGAACATGCTGACTGGTGGCTGTAGCCATTGTCCTCGTGGTAGTGAACATTGGTGGCTGTAGCCATTGTTGTCCTCGCGGTAATGAACATGCTGACTGGTGACTGTAGCCATTGTTGTCCTCGCGGTAATGAACATGCTGACTGGTGGCTGTAGCGATTGTTGTCCTCGTGGTAGTAAACATGCTGACTGGTGACTGTTGCCATTGTTGTCCTCGCGGTAATGAACATGCTGACTGGTGGCTGTAGCCATTGTTGTCGTCGTGGTAGTGAACATGCTGACTGGTGGCTGTAGCCATTGTTGTCCTGGTGGTAGTGAACATGCCGACTGGTGGCTGTAGCCATTGTTGTCCTCGCGGTAATGAACATGCTGACTGGTGGCTGTAGCTAGTGTTGTCCTCGCGGTAGTGAACATGCTGACTGGTGGCTGTAGCCATTGTTGTCCTCGTGGTAGTGAACATGCTGACTGGTGGCTGTAGCCATTGTTGTCCTCGCGGTAATGAACATGCTGACTGGTGGCTGTAGCCATTGTTGTCCTCGCGGTAGTGAACATGCTGACTGGTGACTGTAGCCATTGTTGTCCTCGCGGTAGTGAACATGCTGACTGGTGGCTGTAGCCATTGTTGTCCTCGCGGTAATGAACATGCTGACTGGTGGCTGTAGCCATTGTTGTCCTCGTGGTAGTGAACATTGGTGGCTGTAGCCATTGTTGTCCTCGCGGTAATGAACATGCTGACTGGTGGCTGTAGCCATTGTTGTCCTCGTGGTAGTGAACATGCTGACTGGTGGCTGTAGCCATTGTTGTCCTCGTGGTAGTGAACATGCTGACTGGTGGCTGTAGCCATTGTTGTCCTCGCGGTAATGAACATGCTGACTGGTGGCTGTAGCCATTGTTGTCTTCGTGGTAGTGAACATGTTGACTGTTGGCTGTAGCCATTGTTGTCCTCGTGGTAGTGAACATATTGACTGGTGGCTGTAGCCATTGTTGTCCTCGTGGTAGTGAACATGCTGACTGATGGCTGTAGCCATTGTTGTCCTCGCGGTAATGAACATGCTGACTGGTGGCTGTAGCCATTGTTGTCCTCGCGGTAGTGAACATGCCGACTGGTGGCTGTAGCCATTGTTGTCCTCGCGGTAATTGAACATGCTGACTGGTGGCTGTAGCCATTGTTGTCCTCGCGGTAGTAAACATGCTGACTGGTGGCTGTAGCCATTGTTGTCCCTCGCGGTAGTAAACATGCTGACTGGTGGCTGTAGCCATTGTTGTCCTCGCGGTAGTAAACATGCTGACTGGTGGCTGTAGCTATTGTTGTCCTCGCGGTAGTAAACATGCTGACTGGTGGCTGTAGCCATTGTTGTCCTCGCGGTAGTAAACATGCTGACTGGTGGCTGTAGCCATTGTTGTCCTCGCGGTAGTGAACATGCTGACTGGTGGCTGTAGCCATTGTTGTCCTCGCGGTAGTGAACATGCTGACTGGTGGCTATAGCTATTGTTGTCCTCGCGGTAGTAAACATGCTGACTGGTGGCTGTAGCTATTGTTGTCCTCGCGGTAGTAAACATGCTGACTGGTGGCTGTAGCCATTGTTGTCCTCGCGGTAATAAACATGCTGAGTGGTGGCTGTAGCCATTGTTGTCCTCGCGGTAGTGAAACATGCTGACTGGTGGCTGTAGCTATTGTTGTCCTCGCGGTAGTGAACATGCTGACTGGTGGCTGTAGCTATTGTTGTCCTCGCGGTAGTAAACATGCTGACTGGTGGCTGTAGCTATTGTTGTCCTCGCGGTAGTAAACATGCTGACTGGTGGCTGTTAGCCATTGTTGTCCTCGCGGTAATGAACATGCTGACTGGTGGCTGTAGCTAGTGTTGTCCTCGCGGTAGTGAACATGCTGACTGGTGGCTGTAGCCATTGTTGTCCTCGCGGTAGTGAACATGCTGAATGTTGGCTGTAGCCATTGTTGTCCTCGCGGTAGTGACATGCTGACTGGTGGCTGTAGCCATTGTTGTCCTCGCGGTAGTGAACATGTTGACTGGTGGCTGTAGCCATTGTTGTCCTGGTGGTTGTGAACATGCTGACTGGTGGCTGTAGCCATTGTCCTCGTGGTAGTGAACATTGGTGGCTGTAGCCATTGTTGTCCTCGCGGTAATGAACATGCTGACTGGTGACTGTAGCCATTGTTGTCCTCGCGGTAATGAACATGCTGACTGGTGGCTGTAGCCATTGTTGTCGTCGTGGTAGTGAACATGCTGACTGGTGGCTGTAGCCATTGTTGTCCTGGTGGTAGTGAACATGCCGACTGGTGGCTGTAGCGATTGTTGTCCTCGTGGTAGTAAACATGATGACTGGTGACTGTTGCCATTGTTGTCCACGCGGTAGTGAACATGCTGACTGGTGGCTGTAGCCATTGTTGTCCTCGCGGTAGTGAACATGCTGACTGGTGGCTGTAGCCATTGTTGTCCTGGTGGTAGTGAACATGCTGACTGGTGGATATAGCCATTGTTGTCCTCGTGGTAGTGAACATGCTGACTGGTGACTGTAGCCATGGTTGTCCTCGCGGTAGTGAACATGCCGACTGGTGGCTGTAGCCATTGTTGTCCTCGCGGTAATGAACATGCTGACTGGTGGCTGTAGCTAGTGTTGTCCTCGCGGTAGTGAACATGCTGACTGGTGGCTGTAGCCATTGTTGTCCTCGTGGTAGTGAACATGCTGACTGGTGGCTGTAGCCATTGTTGTCCTCGCGGTAGTGAACATGCTGACTGGTGACTGTCGCCATTGTTGTCCTCGCGGTAGTGAACATGCTGACTGGTGGCTGTAGCCATTGTTGTCCTCGCGGTAATGAACATGCTGACTGGTGGCTGTAGCCATTGTTGTCCTCGTGGTAGTGAACATTGGTGGCTGTAGCCATTGTTGTCCTCGCGGTAATGAACATGCTGACTGGTGGCTGTAGCCATTGTTGTCCTCGCGGTAATGAACATGCTGACTGGTGGCTGTAGCTAGTGTTGTCCTCGCGGTAGTGAACATGCTGACTGGTGGCTGTAGCCATTGTTGTCCTCGCGGTAGTGAACATGCTGAATGTTGGCTGTAGCCATTGTTGTCCTCGCGGTAGTGAACATGCTGACTGGTGGCTGTAGCCATTGTTGTCCTCGCGGTAGTGAACATGTTGACTGGTGGCTGTAGCCATTGTTGTCCTGGTGGTTGTGAACATGCTGACTGGTGGCTGTAGCCATTGTCCTCGTGGTAGTGAACATTGGTGGCTGTAGCCATTGTTGTCCTCGCGGTAATGAACATGCTGACTGGTGACTGTAGCCATTGTTGTCCTCGCGGTAATGAACATGCTGACTGGTGGCTGTAGCGATTGTTGTCCTCGTGGTAGTAAACATGCTGACTGGTGACTGTTGCCATTGTTGTCCTCGCGGTAATGAACATGCTGACTGTGGCTGTAGCCATTGTTGTCGTCGTGGTAGTGAACATGCTGACTGGTGGCTGTAGCCATTGTTGTCCTGGTGGTAGTGAACATGCCGACTGGTGGCTGTAGCCATTGTTGTCCTCGCGGTAATGAACATGCTGACTGGTGGCTGTAGCTAGTGTTGTCCTCGCGGTAGTGAACATGCTGACTGGTGGCTGTAGCCATTGTTGTCCTCGTGGTAGTGAACATGCTGACTGGTGGCTGTAGCCATTGTTGTCCTCGCGGTAATGAACATGCTGACTGGTGGCTGTAGCCATTGTTGTCCTCGCGGTAGGTGAACATGCTGACTGGTGACTGTAGCCATTGTTGTCCTCGCGGTAGTGAACATGCTGACTGGTGGCTGTAGCCATTGTTGTCCTCGCGGTAATGAACATGCTGACTGGTGGCTGTAGCCATTGTTGTCCTCGTGGTAGTGAACATTGGTGGCTGTAGCCATTGTTGTCCTCGCGGTAATGAACATGCTGACTGGTGGCTGTAGCCATTGTTGTCCTCGTGGTAGTGAACATGCTGACTGGTGGCTGTAGCCATTGTTGTCCTCGTGGTAGTGAACATGCTGACTGGTGGCTGTAGCCATTGTTGTCCTCGCGGTAATGAACATGCTGACTGGTGGCTGTAGCCATTGTTGTCTTCGTGGTAGTGAACATGTTGACTGTTGGCTGTAGCCATTGTTGTCCTCGTGGTAGTGAACATATTGACTGGTGGCTGTAGCCATTGTTGTCCTCGTGGTAGTGAACATGCTGACTGATGGCTGTAGCCATTGTTGTCCTCGCGGTAATGAACATGCTGACTGGTGGCTGTAGCCATTGTTGTCCTCGCGGTAGTGAACATGCCGACTGGTGGCTGTAGCCATTGTTGTCCTCGCGGTAATGAACATGCTGACTGGTGGCTGTAGCCATTGTTGTCCTCGCGGTAGTAAACATGCTGACTGGTGGCTGTAGCCATTGTTGTCCTCGCGGTAGTAAACATGCTGACTGGTGGCTGTAGCCATTGTTGTCCTCGCGGTAGTAAACATGCTGACTGGTGGCTGTAGCTATTGTTGTCCTCGCGGTAGTAAACATGCTGACTGGTGGCTGTAGCCATTGTTGTCCTCGCGGTAGTAAACATGCTGACTGGTGGCTGTAGCCATTGTTGTCCTCGCGGTAGTGAACATGCTGACTGGTGGCTGTAGCCATTGTTGTCCTCGCGGTAGTGAACATGCTGACTGGTGGCTATAGCTATTGTTGTCCTCGCGGTAGTAAACATGCTGACTGGTGGCTGTAGCTATTGTTGTCCTCGCGGTAGTAAACATGCTGACTGGTGGCTGTAGCCATTGTTGTCCTCGCGGTAATAAACATGCTGAGTGGTGGCTGTAGCCATTGTTGTCCTCGCGGTAGTGAACATGCTGACTGGTGGCTGTAGCTATTGTTGTCCTCGCGGTAGTGAACATGCTGACTGGTGGCTGTAGCTATTGTTGTCCTCGCGGTAGTAAACATGCTGACTGGTGGCTGTAGCTATTGTTGTCCTCGCGGTAGTAAACATGCTGACTGGTGGCTGTAGCCATTGTTGTCCTCGCGGTAATGAACATGCTGACTGGTGGCTGTAGCTAGTGTTGTCCTCGCGGTAGTGAACATGCTGACTGGTGGCTGTAGCCATTGTTGTCCTCGCGGTAGTGAACATGCTGAATGTTGGCTGTAGCCATTGTTGTCCTCGCGGTAGTGAACATGCTGACTGGTGGCTGTAGCCATTGTTGTCCTCGCGGTAGTGAACATGTTGACTGGTGGCTGTAGCCATTGTTGTCCTGGTGGTTGTGAACATGCTGACTGGTGGCTGTAGCCATTGTCCTCGTGGTAGTGAACATTGGTGGCTGTAGCCATTGTTGTCCTCGCGGTAATGAACATGCTGACTGGTGACTGTAGCCATTGTTGTCCTCGCGGTAATGAACATGCTGACTGGTGGCTGTAGCCATTGTTGTCGTCGTGGTAGTGAACATGCTGACTGGTGGCTGTAGCCATTGTTGTCCTGGTGGTAGTGAACATGCCGACTGGTGGCTGTAGCGATTGTTGTCCTCGTGGTAGTAAACATGATGACTGGTGACTGTTGCCATTGTTGTCCACGCGGTAGTGAACATGCTGACTGGTGGCTGTAGCCATTGTTGTCCTCGCGGTAGTGAACATGCTGACTGGTGGCTGTAGCCATTGTTGTCCTGGTGGTAGTGAACATGCTGACTGGTGGATATAGCCATTGTTGTCCTCGTGGTAGTGAACATGCTGACTGGTGACTGTAGCCATGGTTGTCCTCGCGGTAGTGAACATGCCGACTGGTGGCTGTAGCCATTGTTGTCCTCGCGGTAATGAACATGCTGACTGGTGGCTGTAGCTAGTGTTGTCCTCGCGGTAGTGAACATGCTGACTGGTGGCTGAACCCATTGTTGTCCTCGTGGTAGTGAACATGCTGACTGGTGGCTGTAGCCATTGTTGTCCTCGCGGTAGTGAACATGCTGACTGGTGACTGTCGCCATTGTTGTCCTCGCGGTAGTGAACATGCTGACTGGTGGCTGTAGCCATTGTTGTCCTCGCGGTAATGAACATGCTGACTGGTGGCTGTAGCCATTGTTGTCCTCGTGGTAGTGAACATTGGTGGCTGTAGCCATTGTTGTCCTCGCGGTAATGAACATGCTGACTGGTGGCTGTAGCCATTGTTGTCCTCGTGGTAGTGAACATGCTGACTGGTGGCTGTAGCCATTGTTGTCCTCGTGGTAGTGTACATGCTGACTGGTGGCTGTAGCCATTGTTGTCCTCGCGGTAATGAACATGCTGACTGGTGGCTGTAGCCATTGTTGTCTTCGTGGTAGTGAACATGTTGACTGTTGGCTGTAGCCATTGTTGTCCTCGTGGTAGTGAACATATTGACTGGTGGCTGTAGCCATTGTTGTCCTCGTGGTAGTGAACATGCTGACTGATGGCTGTAGCCATTGTTGTCCTCGCGGTAATGAACATGCTGACTGGTGGCTGTAGCCATTGTTGTCCTCGCGGTAGTGAACATGCCGACTGGTGGCTGTAGCTACTGTTGTCCTCGCGGTAGTGAACATGCTGACTGGTGGCTGTAGCTATTGTTGTCCTCGCGGTAATGAACATGCTGACTGGTGACTGTAGCCATTGTTGTCCTCGCGGTAGTGAACATGCCGACTGGTAGCTGTAGCCATTGTTGTTCTCGCGGTAATGAACATGCTGACTGGTTGCTGTAGCTACTGTTGTCCTCGTGGTAGTGAACATGGTGACTGGTGGCTGTAGCCATTGTTATCCTCGCGGTAGTGAACATGCTGACTGGTGGCTGTAGCCATTGTTGTCCTCGCGGTAATGAACATGCTGACTGGTGACTGTAGCCATTGTTGTCCTCGCGGTAGTGAACATGCCGACTGGTAGCTGTAGCCATTGTTGTCCTCGCGGTAATGAACATGCTGACTGGTGACTGTAGCTACTGTTGTCCTCGCGGTAGTGAATATGCCGACTGGTGGCTGTAGCTATTGTTGTCCTCGCGGTAGTGAACATACCGACTAGTGGCTGTAGCCATTGTTGTCTTCGCGGTAATGAACATGCCGACTGGTGGCTGTAGCTATTGTTGTCCTCGCGGTAGTGAACATGCTGACTGGTGGCTGTAGCCATTGTTGTCCTCGCGGTAATGAACATGCTGACTGGTGGCTGTGGCCATTGTTGTCCTCGTGGTAGTGAACATGCTGACTTGTGGCTGTAGCCATTGTTGTCCTCGCGGTAATGAACATGCTGACTGGTTGCTGTAGCTACTGTTGTCCTCGCGGTAATGAACATGCTGACTGGTGGCTGTAGCCATTGTTGTCCTCGCGGTAGTGAACATGCTGACTGGTGGCTGTAGCCATTGTTGTCCTCGCGGTAGTGAACATGCTGACTGGTGGCTGTAGCCATTGTTGTCCTCGCGGTAGTGAACATGCTGACTGGTGGCTGTAGCCATTGTTGTCATCGCGGTAATGAACATGCTGACTGGTGGCTGTAGCCATTGTTGTCCTCGCGGTAATGAACATGCTGACTGGTGGCTGTAGCCATTGTCGTCCTCGCGGTAATGAATATGCTGACTGGTGGCTGTAGCCATTGTCGTCCTCGTGGTAGTGAACATGCTGACTGGTGGCTGTAGCCATTGTTGTCCTCGCGGTAGTGAACATGCTGACTGGTGGCTGTAGCCATTGTTATACTCCCGGTAGTGAACATGCTGACTGGTGGCTGTAGCCATTGTTGTCCTCGCGGTAGTAAACATGCTGACTGGTGGCTGTAGCCATTGTTGTCCTCGCGGTAGTAAACATGCTGACTGGTGGCTGTAGCCATTGTTGTCCTCGTGGTAGTGAACATGCTGACTGGTGGCTGTAGCCATTGTTGTCCTCGTGGTAGTGAACATGCTGACTGGTGGCTGTAGCCATTGTTGTCCTCGCTGGTACTGAACATGCTGACTGGTGGCTGTAGCCATTGTTGTCCTCGTCGGTAGTGAACATGCTGACTGGTGACTGTAGCCATTGTTGTCCTCGCGGTAAGTGAACATGCTGACTGGTGGCTGTAGCCATTGTTGTCCTCGTGGTAGTGAACATTGGTGGCTGTAGCCATTGTTGTCCTCGCGGTAATGAACATGCTGACTGGTGGCTGTAGCCATTGTTGTCCTCGTGGGTAGTGAACATGCTGACTGGTGGCTGTAGGCCATTGTTGTCCTCGTGGTAGTGAACATGCTGACTGGGTGGCTGTAGCCATTGTTGTCCTCGCGGTAATGAACATGCTGACTGGTGGCTGTAGCCATTGTTGTCTTCGTGGTAGTGAACATGTGACTGTGGCTGTAGCCATTGTTGTCCTCGTGGTAGTGACCATATTGATGGTGCTGTAGCCATTGTTGTCCCTCGTGGTAGTGAAACATGCTGACTGATGGCTGTAGCCATTGTTGTCCTCGCGGTAATGAACATGCTGACTGGTGGCTGTAGACCATTGTTGTCCTCGCGGTAGTGAACATGCCTGACTGGTGGCTGTAGCCATTGTTGTCCTCGCGGTAATGAACATGCTGGACTGGTGGGCTGTAGCCATTGTTGTCCTCGCGGTAGTAACATGCTGACTTGTGGCTGTAGCCATTGTTGTCCTCGCGGTAGTAAACATGCTGACTGGTGGCTGTAGCCATTGTTGTCCTCGTGGTAGTGAACATGCTGACTGGTGGCTGTAGCCATTGTTGTCCTCGTGGTAGTGAACATGCTGACTGGTGGCTGTAGCCATTGTTGTCCTCGTGGTAGTGAACATGCTGACTGGTGGCTGTAGCCATTGTTGTCCTCGGGTAGTGAACATGCTGACTGGTGGCTGTAGCCATTGTTGTCCTCGTGGTAGTGAACATGCTGACTGGTGGCTGTAGCCATTGTTGTCCTCGTGGTAGTGAACATGCTGACTGGTGGCTGTAGCCATTGTTGTCCTCGTGGTAGTGAACATGCTGACTGGTGGCTGTAGCCATTGTTGTCCTGGTGTAGTGAATATGCTGACTGGTGGATGTAGCCATTGTTGTCCTCGTGGTAGTGAACATGCTGACTGGTGGCTGTAGCCATTGTTGTCCTCGTGGTAGTGAACATGCTGACTGGTGGCTGTAGCCATTGTTGTCCTCGTGGTAGTGAACATGCTGACTGGTGGCTGTAGCCATTGTTGTCCTCGTGGTAGTGAAACATGCTGACTGGTTGGCTGTAGCCATTGTTGTCCTCGTGGTAGTGAACTATGCTGACTGGTGGCTGTAGCCATTGTTGTCCTCGTGGTAGTGAACATGCTGACTGGTGGCTGTAGCCATTGTTGTCCTGCGTGGTAGTGAACATGCTGACTGGTGGCTGTAGCCATGTTGTCCTCGTGGTAGTGAACATGCTGACTGGTGGCTGTAGCCATTGTTGTCCTCGTGGTAGTGAACATGCTGACTGGTGGCTGTAGCCATTGTTGTCCTCGTGGTAGTGAACATGCTGACTGGTGGCTGTAGCCATTGTTGTCCTCGTGGTAGTGAACATGCTGACTGGTGCTGTAGCCATTGTTGTCCTCGTGGTAGTGAACATGCTGACTGGTGGCTGTAGCCATTGTTGTCCTCGTGGTAGTGAACATGCTGACTGGTGGCTGTAGCCATTGTTGTCCTCGGTGGTAGTGAACATGCTGACTGTGGCTGTAGCCATTTGTTGTCCTCGTGGTAGTGAACATGCTGACTGGTGGCTGTAGCCATTGTTGTCCTCGTGGTAGTGAACATGCTGACTGGTGGCTGTAGCCATTGTTGTCCTCGTGGTAGTGAACATGCTGACTGGTGGCTGTAGCCATTGTTGTCCTCGTGGTAGTGAACATGCTGACTGGTGGCTGTAGCCATTGTTGTCCTCGTGGTAGTGAACATGCTGACTGGTGGCTGTAGCCATTGTTGTCCTCGTGGTAGTGAACATGCTGACTGGTGGCTGTAGCCATTGTTGTCCTCGCGGTAGTGAACATGCTGACTGGTGGCTGTAGCCATTGTTGTCCTCGTGGTAGTGAACATGCTGACTGGTGGCTGTAGCCATTGTTGTCCTCGTGGTAGTGAACATGCTGACTGGTGGCTGTAGCCATTGTTGTCCTCGTGGTAGTGAACATGCTGACTGGTGGCTGTAGCCATTGTTGTCCTCGCGGTAGTGAACATGCTGACTGGTGGCTGTAGCCATTGTTGTCCTCGTGTAGTGAACATGCTGACTGGTGGCTGTAGCATTGTTGTCCTCGCGGTAGTGAACATGCTGACTGGTGGCTGTAGCCATTGTTGTCCTCGTGGTAGTGAACATGCTGACTGGTGGCTGTAGCCATTGTTGTCCTCGTGGTAGTGAACATGCTGACTGGTGGCTGTAGCCATTGTTGTCCTCGTGGTAGTGAACATGCTGACTGGTGGCTGTAGCCATTGTTGTCCTCGTGGTAGTGAACATGCTGACTGGTGGCTGTAGCCATTGTTGTCCTCGTGGTACGTGAACATGCTGACTGGTGGCTGTAGCCATTGTTGTCCTCGTGGTAGTGAACATGCTGACTGGTGGCTGTAGCATTGTTGTCCTCGTGGTAGTGAACATGCTGATGTGGCTGTAGCCATTGTTGTCCTCGTGGTTAGTGAACATGCTGACTGGTGGCTGTAGCCATTGTTGTCCTCGCGGTAGTGAACATGCTGACTTGGCTGTAGCCATTGTTGTCCTGGTGTAGTGAACATGCGACTGGTGGCTGTAGCCATGTTGTCCTCGTGGTAGTGAACATGCTGACGTGGCTGTAGCCATTGTTGTCCTGTGGTAGTGAACATTGCTGACTGGTGCTGTAGCCATTGTTGTCCTCGTGGTAGTGAAATGCTGACTGGTGGCTGTAGCCATTGTTGTCCTCGTGGTAAGTGAACATGCTGACTGGTTGGCTGTAGCCTATGTTGTCCTCTGGTAGTGAACATGGACTGGTGGCTGTAGCCATGTTGTCCGCGTGGTAGTGAACATGCTGACTGGTGGCTGTAGCCATTGTTGTCCCTCGTGGTATGAACATGCTGACTGGTGGACTGTAGCCATTGTTGTCCTCGGGTAGTGACATATGCTGGTGGCTGTAGCCATTGTTGTCCTCGTGGTAGTGAATATGCTGACTGGTTGCTGTAGCCATTGTTGTCCTCGGGTAGTGAACATGCTGACTGGTGGCTGTAGCTATTGTTGTTCCTCGTGGTAGTGAACATGCTGACTGTGGCTGTAGCCATTGTTGTCCTCGTGGTAGTGAACATGGACTGTGGCTGTAGCCATTGTTGTCCTCGTGGTAGTGAACATGCTGACTGGTGGCTGTAGCCATTGTTGTCCTCGTGGTAGTGAACATGCTGACTGGTGGCTGTAGCCATTGTTGTCCTCGTGGTAGTGAACATGCTGGTGGCTGTAGCCATTGTTGTCCTCGTGGTAGTGAACATGCTGGTGGCTGTAGCCATTGTTGTCCTCGTGGTAGTGAACATGCTGACTGGTGGCTGTAGCCATTGTTGTCCTCGTGGTAGTGAACATGCTGGTGGCTGTAGCCATTGTTGTCCTGGTGTTAGTGAATATGCTGACTGGTGGCTGTAGCCATTGTTGTCCTCGTGGTAGTGAACATGCTGACTGGTGGCTGTAGCCATTGTTGTCCTCGTGGTAGTGAACATGCTGACTGGTGGCTGTAGACATTGTTGTCCTCGCGGTAATGAACATGCTGACTTGGTGGATGTAGCCATTGTCGTCCTCGCGGTATGAAATATGCTGACTGGTGGCTGTAGCCATTGGTCGTCCTCGTGGTAGTGAACATGCTGACTGGTGGATGTAGCCTTGTTGTCCTCGTAGGTAGTGAACATGCTGACTGGTGGCTGTAAGCCATTGTTATTCACTCCCGGTAGTGAACGGCTGACTGGTGGCTGTAGCCATTGTTGTCATCGCGGTAATGAACAATGAACATGCTGACTGGTGCCTGTAGCCATTGTTGTCCTCGCTGTAATGAACATGCTGACTGGTGGCTGTAGCCATTGTCGTCCTCGCGGTAATGAATATGCTGACTGGTGCTGTAGCCATTGTCGTCCTCGTGGTAGTGAACATTGCTGACTGGTGGCTGTAGCCATTGTTGTCCTCGCGGTAGTGAACATTGCTGGACTGGTGGCTGTAGCCATGTTATTATCCCGGTAGTGAACATGCTGACTGGTGCTGTAGCCATTGTTGTCCTCGTGGTAGTGAACATGCTGACTGGTGACTGTAGCCATTGTTGTCCTCGTGGTAGTGAACATGCTGACTGTGGCTGTAGCCATTGTTGTCCTCGTGGTAGTGAACATGCTGACTGGTGGCTGTAGCCATTGTTGTCCTCGTGGTAAGTGAACATGCTGACTGGTGGCTGTAGCCATTGTTGTCCTCGTGGTAGTGAACATGCTGACTGGTGGCTGTAGCCATTGTTGTCCTCGGTGGTAGTGAACATGCTGACTGGTGGCTGTAGCCATTGTTGTCCTCGGGTAGTGAACATGCTGACTGGTGGCTGTAGCCATTGTTGTCCTCGTGGTAGTGAACATGCTGACTGGTGGCTGTAGCCATTGTTGTCCTCGTGGTAAGTGAACATGCTGACATGGTGGCTGTAGCCATTGTTGTCCTCGTGGTAGTGAACATGCTGACTGGTGGCTGTAGCCATTGTTGTCCTCGTGGTAGTGAACATGCTGACTGGTGGCTGTAGCCATTGTTGTCCTCGCTGTAGTGAACATGCTGATTGGTGGATGTAGCCATTGTTGTCCTCGTGGTAGTGAACATGCTGACTGTGTGGATGTAGCCATTGTTGTCCTCGTGTACGTGAACATGCTGATTGGTGGATGTAGCCATTGTTGTCCTCGTGGTAGTGAACATGCTGAATGGTGCTGTAGCCATTGTTGTCCTCGCTGTAGTGAACATGCTGATTGGTGGATGTAGCCATTGTTGTCCTCGTGGTAGTGAACATGCTGACTGGTGGCTGTAGCCATTGTTGTCCTCGTGGTAGTGAACATGCTGACTGGTGGCTGTAGCCATTGTTGTCCTCGTGGTAGTGAATCATGCTGACTGGTGGCTGTAGCCATTGTTGTCCTCGTGGTAGTGAACATGCTGACTGGTGGCTGTAGCCATTGTTGTCATCGTGGTAGTGAACATGCTGACTGGTGGCTGTAGCCATTGTTGTCATCGTGGTAGTGAACATGCTGACTGGTGGCTGTAGCCATTGTTGTCATCGTGGTAGTGAACATGCTGACTGGTGGCTGTAGCCATTGTTGTCCTCGTGGTAGTGAACATGCTGGTGGCTGTAGCCATTGTTGTCCTCGTGGTAGTGAACATGCTGATTGGTGGATGTAGCCATTGTTGTCATCGTGGTAGTGAACATGCTGACTGGTGGCTGTAGCCATTGTTGTCCTCGTGGTAGTGAACATGCTGACTGGTGGATGTAGCCATTGTCTCTGTACAGAGATTCTCTGCAAGTGACCGGCTCCGTGGCGAATGAGTTACAGATGCATATCGTAATCCCGCATACCGAGTTCGAAACACTGCTACGGGCGATTTGGAAGCAGAACATAAACGTGCCAAGAAATCACAAACAGCCAAACAGTATTGGGGTTGACTGCGACGTCCTGTAAAGGATATGCAACTGACTTTAAGAAGAAAAGATTCTGACGAGAGAGGTGTAAATTTGCAGAAACGAAGGAAAGAAGATACAACTACAAAGACAGGGGAATATGTAATGAAAGCCGCAAGAGTTCCAGATTTAATTATAGCCTAGGTAATGAATGCAGGTTGCACGAGGTCTCATTTCTTTGCAAAACAAAGAAAGAGTGAACACACAGTTATTGTTTTTGTAGTTTCAAACTCTGTAATTTCATCACCAGTCTATCTTTTTCAGTTGTTCAACTTAATGAAGATGGAAAAATCGTGTACGATGTTGTGAAAGTCTGTAACTTGTGGGGTCATGAATGCTGTATCAACATTTCACAAATTGGCCGAGCTACCAGGTCGATCCTGTCTGCATTGGGTACCATGACACGTCCAGGGAAGTGAAAGTGTGATACTGATCTCATCCCTATTGGTCTATTTAGTTAGTTGCATATCCTTTACAGGACGTCGCAGTGAACCCCAGCACTGTTTGGCTGTTTGTGATTTCTTGGCAAGTTTACGTTCAGTAGTTTGCCATTACCTTCTGAACGACCGGCACTCATATCATTTTTATGAAAACTAACGCAGGTGGTCTGTTGCCAAATCGCCCGCAATTGTGTTTCTAACACGGTATGTGGGATTACGAATTGCGTCCGTAACACGTTGGCCACAGAGCCGGTAATTAGTCTATTAAGACATATAAATTGTTCCTTATAACATATTCGCAGTGTGTCTCAAGTCGTGAAACGATGTGGTTTATATTTACTCACTCTTGTGAACTTACAGAACAAAACAAACGGTACCGCTGCTCTAGTATACACCAGTTGCATGTGTCTGTGAAGCGGGTTGAGCATTAGTATCAGTTCAATGTAAAAAACCAAATAGGCCAATATTTGGTTGTGTTGTTGTGTATTTGGTTGTGTTGTTGCATAGCTACCTGGTGCCGCTCCCAAAGCCTGGTACGGATCACTCCAGACTTAATGGATACCGAATCATATCCCTGCAAAACACCCGTAGCATAGTCCTCAAAAAGATAGCACGTAGGCTCCAGCGACATGTGGAAAGTAATCTGCTTACCAAAGGGCTCGGGAGTTACCGGCCTGGGAAGGACACCTGTGCCAATGCGGCGACTTGCACTTGATGTCTATGGGGGATTCCAGGATAAACAGGAGACAGTGGCGATAGCTCTTGACATGGATGATTCGTATAACAGGGTCATGTACGATCGGTTGATATACACTCTGGTGGACATGGAGATCTGTCCTTGTCTTGTCAAATGGGTTGCTACGGTCCTTTATGATCGTAAGGCTTCATTGCGTATGGGTTCCTGGACTTCTGATCCCTGTACTATTACACCTGGGTTGCCACAGGGAGCTGCCATGCCCCAAGTACTTTTTAATGTCTACACCAGCAAGGTGTTGGTAGAATTTTAACATTTGTAGATGATGTGCTGGTGTGCAGGTTGGTCAGGGACAGGGAAAATGTGGCTGCAGACTTACAGATGGCAGTACACAGGATGGCGGAGTGGTACAGGGACACAGGGGCCGTCACAAACCCTGATAAGGCATCGGTTGTGTGGTACTCCCTGGATAACTGGGTTGTAGAGGGAGATGTCTCTTGTGTTATAGTGAATAGATGTCCTCTTAGTAGAAAGAGTAAATTGAAATACTTGGGTATCACCTTCGACAGGTGTATGTATTTTAAAGATCATGTGGAGGCTTTGGTGGTAAAGGCTGGTAGGGGATTTTATGCATTGAGGACGATGGCAGCAACCGGGGAAGAGCAGACGATGCTTTACGGACTCTTTCAGCAGTTAATAATTTCTGTCATTGAGTATGGTTTGGGGCTTCTGACAGTATCAAAGAGCCAACTTGAAAGGTTGTAACGCATACAGAATGCGGTCATG
>JACEFZ010012540.1:212500-306590 GCA_014155875.1 Cepaea nemoralis
AGTGGAATCATATATTTATTCCGGTTTGAAAATTGGGACTACTAAATCACACGAAGGTAACATGTCCGCCAATGTAAATCGACAGAAGACACTGTAATCCCTCTCCAGAATCAAACTCGGAATAACACACACGTCTTAGTTGTTTCACAACATTTGGTCGACTTCCCCAAAGTTGTTTATCCCACCGGTTTTAATACTGGGTCTGAGTGACGTCACAAAACTGTCCAGACACTAGACAGTCTAGAAGCTATTTTTCTCTCTCCGTTTCCGACTTAATGTCAACAACTGGCTGGTTGTCCCTTTCATCTGGGAAATCATCCGGTACTTCAAAAAGTCTTACCGGTCTGTAATCTAGAGAATTCTTGTCCCCACAACAAAAGATCCTGCCGACCTACATCCAGACAGTCCGTCTACCACATCAAAGGATGGCTGCCGCCTGCAGATGTATGGCGCGATAGTCGTCCCTCGATCAACCACACATTAAAGAATGCCGACTGTTTGTAGACGTTTGGCGCAACATTCTGTCATCGATCGACCTCCAAGATTTTATGTGACTGTAGTGAAAAACTGAAGAGTTAACGATTCCCAGATGGACGACTGTATACCCGACTAACCAGGTAGGAAAAGGGTTAACAAAGGAGTGACCAGGCGCATGTGTTTCTAGGTCAAGACCCAGAATGAGGCCAACACGACAGGTAAACTGCCGAGTGGAAATATTGGTTTGCGACAAAAGCGGAGAGTATTATTGGATAGCAGATTGCTGTCTGAACGTATGAATAACGGAAAAGATTCAGAGCTGGAATTTTCCACTAAACAATGATAATGCAGTCTGAATGCGAGAGGTCCAGCAATGTCAAGGACTATGCGGCACAAATGACCGATATAAAGAGGGTCAATTCTTTGTGTAAAGTTAGTGTGTGTTCCAAACTGACCTGAAGGAGATATGTTCTTGAGTGGGAATAGAAATACACGTCCCTAATGATGGAAATAGGGGATAATAGTGTGTTATTCGCTAAGTGTTATTTCGATTCCAGGAACATAGATGCCTAAATAAGGTTTCCATACCAGTGCGGGACTTATCAACTAAGAGATTACACAGATGGCTGTGGTCAAGATCACCCAGTGTTGATAACCCACGAGAAAGCACTTTAAAGTCATAACGCACGACACTTGTGCATAAGAAAGGAAGGAAAAGAAGTGGCATCTTAATAAGTCAGGAGGACAGAGAATGGAAAATAGAGATCATACAAACTAAAGGAAAAAGACTCAAATTACTCAGTATCAAAGAGTTGCAAGGTGCATACAAAGTGCCTATATCAATTAAGTGTAGAACTTTTACAGGACAAAAATAGAGAACAATAGAAACTCGATGTGTTTTCCAAGATGGAATTAAGAACGCTATAAGATAATAAAGAACATTCTGTACGCTGACAGCATATGGTGATCGGGTTAAATACATTCATACAGTGGTGAACATTTTTCATTACAAAAAACGGATATATCTACCGACTCAAGCAGACGGAGCTGTCAGGGTGAGACCGTTCTGTATCTATGTCATGTCCTGTACTCTAGCTGAGAGAAGAGACGAGAGAAACCACGGAGACTATCTATCAACATCTTATCTGGCAGCCACACTAGAAGAACATACAAACTACATAGACAATATCCATACATACACCAGACATAGTTTTTTATAATAAATCTTTTATCTTATCGTTGAAAGGAACTGTTGTCGGAGTATGTGTTGAGGGAATAATAGAGAGAGTGAAAGAAATAGATATATGGAAGGGAAGACAGAAGAGAGGAGTGTAGACCAAAGTCAGTCAATAATCCCAACAGATAATAAGTTTAAAGATGTGCTTGTTGAGTCCATTCTCCTCTCTGGAATTTAACAGGACGTAATTGGTGGAGCGAGCGGGATACGTACATACATTATACCCATATGACCTGCATATTGGCACAGGCATAGCGGAGTACATGCATGTTGGGACATACTGATTGGAATAAAAAGAAGTATACATTGATGACTTTTAATGGAAGGACGTCCATTGGATATATGGTGCCATTACATTTATGGTAGAAACATTTCATTAATGCTGGTGACTTTGCAGTGAGAAAGTTCCAGACAGAGTGAATGTGGATAGGTGGTAAGAGACATTACATACCTAATCACACGGTCACACGTCTACATAAGTCTTTATCCTATATC
This sequence comes from Cepaea nemoralis, assembly GCA_014155875.1. Classification (NCBI taxonomy): domain Eukaryota; kingdom Metazoa; phylum Mollusca; class Gastropoda; order Stylommatophora; family Helicidae; genus Cepaea; species Cepaea nemoralis. Next base: position 214,710 of record JACEFZ010012540.1, read on the forward strand.
TCCTCTTGTGGATGAGAGAGTGGTTGTGATGTACTGTGTGGTGTTGGAGATTTATAATAATTAATAGATATAGATAAATGATATAGGTTCTAGGTAGATTATCGGTCTATAGTGAGTATTCTTTACTGCCTTGAGGTGTCTTTACTCAACGTGCTGACTTACCTGCTTTAACTATGGCCAATCCCAAACTAACTACAGCCGAACTGAGGGCAAACGGAGAGGAAATTGGGTTGGCTGGTTCAGACTTAACTGATTACATCCAAGAAAGAGAGCGAGAGATTCGTCAGGCGGAACGAGAAGATCGAAAGACTGAGTTGGAAGTGAGAAGAATAGAGGTGGAGACCAAGCGACTGGAAATGGAACAAGAAGCCAAGAAAATGGACCAGGAGACCAAGCGACTGGAAATGGAACAGGAGACCAAGAAACTGGAAATGGAACAGAATGCCAGGAGACAAGAAATGGAACATGAATACCGCTTGAAAGAGTTAGAACTCAAGACACAAACTAAGGGTGAAATAGATGCAGCAGAAGGAAGTTCATCTTCACCTGGGGCAACCTACATGAGTGGACAGGGTTACCATGCCATGAAGTTTCCCTTGGCGGTCTATGATGAAAGCAAAGAGAAGATATATCAGTTTTTGGATCGGTTCGAGGCTATGGCAGTCGCTATGGGACTAGATAGAACCAGATGGGCTCTTAAAGTATCCCAGTCTTTACGTGGTTCGGGCTACGAGGTCTACACACGCCTACCACCAGGACAGGAAAATCAGTATGAGGAATTGAAAGCAGCTTTGATGAAACATTATGAAGTCACAGCACAAACGTATCGGAAGAAGTTTAGATCGTCTAGACGAGAGCCGGGAGAACTATTCGCCGCCTACAGTCTGAGGCTGAAATCCTATCTCCAGAAATGGATGGACTTGGCAGAATTCCAGAGGGATTATGAGAGTCTCGAAGAGATGATGGTGGTAGACCAAATGCGAAAGCAAATGTCGAAACCTCTCAGAACCTTCTTGGGAGAACAAGGGGCAGAACGGATTGATGTGGTGAATAAGCTGGCGGAACGATTCGTGGAAGTACATGGTGAAACTGAGGAACTAAGTACACAAACCAAAGGACAGGAGAAACCAGAGAAAAAGAAACATAAAAACTGGGAAGGAGAAAAAGGGGAACCTTATATAAAGCACACAGAGGAGAGTTCAGAGAAGGTGAAGGTAGGAAACCAGAGCACCTCGAATTCTCAAGCGAAACGACAGTGGTCTGAAAAGTGGTGTTCATTTTGTAGGGCGGCCTCCCACAACACAAAAGACTGCAGATCGAAACCTAAAAGTTCTTACTTCGCAGCATGCAAGGTGATTCCTACATCGGTGATCACAGACAAGGCTGAGGTCGGCGAAGGAGAAAGGAACAAAAAGGACACAGGGAAACCTAGGAAGGGAACAGAGTGCACTCACTGCCAGTCGACAACACATAATACTGTGGACTGCAGATGCAAGGCAAAACACGCCAATTGCATAACCAACCTCGAGGAATCAAAAGAGGAAGGCAAGGAAACGGTCAAGGAGATGAAAGACACTCAGGACCAAGAGAGACCACCTGTGGTTGAACTGATTGAAGTCAATGGCCAGCAGGTTGCTTGTCTCTACGATACCGGTTTGGATGGGGAAGCGGTGGTGGACGCCAGCTTAGTAAGCCCAGACCAACTTACAGGGGAGACCATAGAAATACAGCCGGCAATGAGGAGTGCTGTTACCATGACGCTGCCAATCGCCAAGGTGGAGATTAAATCCAGGTACGTCACGGGCATTATTCCAGCTGCTGTATTATCTGACTCCTTATTTCCAATGATCATTGGCACGAAATATGTCTTTTTGGGGATGCCCAAACAGCAAGCCCACAAGGGAACAGTAGTCAGTGTATCTCAAGGGAAGGAAAAAGAGGCAGAGACACTATGCGACAACTCGGAGATAGGAGAATTGCATACTGCCCAGAGGAAGGATACTACGTTGCATCCTTGCTACAGGAAGCTGCAAAGAAGTGCTGAGCCACCAGAACGGGGACAGTACTTTCTGAAGAATCAACTACTCTATCGGAGAGCTGGGAGGGGAGATAACCTGCATGAGCAGTGGGTGGTTCCAGAGACCCACCGTCTTCACATTCTTCAGAGTGGACACATCATAGGCGAGAATCGACATATGGGTGTCAGAGAGACCTTGCAGAAAATATCCGGCCATTATTGCTGGCCAGGAATGACCGGAGATGTACGCCGGTGGGTGAAGTCTTGTTCGGAGTGCCAGAAAGCACCACCCAACAAGCGAATTAAGAGGAAACAAGCTCTTAAAGTGGAAGACAAAGTGGAAGTGTGGAGTCCAGCAGAGACCAATATACTCCAAGTAGAATGGAAAGGACCTTATCCTGTGGAAAAGGTGGTGTCCAAGAACATCTACAAAATACGGATCGGGGAAGAGAAGAAAAATCTCCCTAGACATCTCATTAGGAAATATGAGGAGAGATCCGGGAGCAAAGCTTCACACTTTATGGTGATGGCAGCCATTAGGACAACGGTTACCAGTCCAGACGAAGACCAGAGATCGCCAGTACAACATAGGAGGGCCTATGGGACAGTACGGGATAGGTCAGATTTACCCAACGACAGGAAGAGGGAAATCACAAGTCAGGGAAAGGACAAGAGTGAAAGTTTCACCGGTAACCAAGTTCAGAAGGGGTGGGTAACGTCGGGAAAAGCGAGAATTACCCAGGACTCCAACCAAAGATTGGCTGACCAGATACAACATCGCCCAAGATGGTCCTGGAAGCAAAAGCCCAGGAGGTTTGGGAAAGACGACTCGGTCCGACGAGGACGAGGCGGAACATCCCCAGAGGAAAAGCCGGGGGAAACCAAGAGGACATGGAAGCAGTGTTACAATCAGGATGGGACAATCCGTCTGTATTGTGAGCCGTCGCTGACGCAAGTCGAAAGTAGGTCGACTGAACGTACAGGAGCGAGGAGCCAACACTAGTTTCAGTCGTTAGTAGTATAGTAGGGTGTCAATTAGAGCGCCTACTGGATAATGAGATGAGCCATGTGAGGACCCAATCATATCATCAACACGTGGTGTTAATAGCTACTTCGCAGAAGCTCAACGCACGATGGATGTGATGGACGTTGTTGCTGCAACGGGACTTCACAGTGGAATACTTTGGTAAGGAGAATGTAGGAGCAGATTTTTTATCCAGACATCCAGCTCCGGAGGAAGAAGATTAGGATTGTGGATCATGGGAATCAAACCTACAGTGAGAAAGATTCGACGCGGTCTAATCTCTTAAGAGGGGGCCTCTGTAGTGAAAAACTGAAGAGTTAACGATTCCCAGATGGACGACTGTATACCCGACTAACCAGGTAGGAAAAGGGTTAACAAAGGAGTGACCAGGCGCATGTGTTTCTAGGTCAAGACCCAGAATGAGGCCAACACGACAGGTAAACTGCCGAGTGGAAATATTGGTTTGCGACAAAAGCGGAGAGTATTATTGGATAGCAGATTGCTGTCTGAACGTATGAATAACGGAAAAGATTCAGAGCTGGAATTTTCCACTAAACAATGATAATGCAGTCTGAATGCGAGAGGTCCAGCAATGTCAAGGACTATGCGGCACAAATGACCGATATAAAGAGGGTCAATTCTTTGTGTAAAGTTAGTGTGTGTTCCAAACTGACCTGAAGGAGATATGTTCTTGAGTGGGAATAGAAATACACGTCCCTAATGATGGAAATAGGGGATAATAGTGTGTTATTCGCTAAGTGTTATTTCGATTCCAGGAACATAGATGCCTAAATAAGGTTTCCATACCAGTGCGGGACTTATCAACTAAGAGATTACACAGATGGCTGTGGTCAAGATCACCCAGTGTTGATAACCCACGAGAAAGCACTTTAAAGTCATAACGCACGACACTTGTGCATAAGAAAGGAAGGAAAAGAAGTGGCATCTTAATAAGTCAGGAGGACAGAGAATGGAAAATAGAGATCATACAAACTAAAGGAAAAAGACTCAAATTACTCAGTATCAAAGAGTTGCAAGGTGCATACAAAGTGCCTATATCAATTAAGTGTAGAACTTTTACAGGACAAAAATAGAGAACAATAGAAACTCGATGTGTTTTCCAAGATGGAATTAAGAACGCTATAAGATAATAAAGAACATTCTGTACGCTGACAGCATATGGTGATCGGGTTAAATACATTCATACAGTGGTGAACATTTTTCATTACAAAAAACGGATATATCTACCGACTCAAGCAGACGGAGCTGTCAGGGTGAGACCGTTCTGTATCTATGTCATGTCCTGTACTCTAGCTGAGAGAAGAGACGAGAGAAACCACGGAGACTATCTATCAACATCTTATCTGGCAGCCACACTAGAAGAACATACAAACTACATAGACAATATCCATACATACACCAGACATAGTTTTTTATAATAAATCTTTTATCTTATCGTTGAAAGGAACTGTTGTCGGAGTATGTGTTGAGGGAATAATAGAGAGAGTGAAAGAAATAGATATATGGAAGGGAAGACAGAAGAGAGGAGTGTAGACCAAAGTCAGTCAATAATCCCAACAGATAATAAGTTTAAAGATGTGCTTGTTGAGTCCAGTCTCCTCTCTGGAATTTAACAGGACAGTGACAGATGAGACATTTGAAGTCTTCATATATTCTTGGCATATGCTGGGGGAACTGTCTCCTTCCTGCACACATACACTCACACACACCATCACACACAATCACACATCACACATACACCCACCACATACGCTCATACATGTACGTACTCATACACTCACACATGCTGACACATACACTCACACATACTGACACATACACTCACACATACTGACACATACACTCATACATACTGACACACACTGACACATACTGACACATAGACTTACACATGCTGACACATACACTCACACATGCTGACATACTCTGACACATACTGACACATAGATTCTCACATACTGACACATGCATTCACACATACGCCCATACACGCACGTACTCATACGCTCACACATATGGACACATACACTCAAACATACGCTCACACATATGGACACATACACTCAAACATACGCTCACACATATGGACACATACACTCACACATACGATCACACACGCACTCATGCACTCGCACATACACTCACACCTACACTTTCACATACAACCACCACGCATTCACACATACACTCATGCATGTACGGACTCATACACGGATACATACACTCACACATACACTCGCACGTACGCTCATACATGCAAGCACTCATACACTAATACATACACTCACACAATACCCATATGCACAAGAGGAACCAGATAACTAAACAGCTAAACCACGACACATGCTCTGTGTCAAGCACCGCAGTCTGACAGACAAACAAACACACCACTGGAGCACATGTGACATATGGAGGGATAGAACTTCATGCGGTAATACATACTGGTTATGTTAACACATGGGGAAGGGTGCTGAGTGGTCTAGAGGTATGGTGTCCGCCTCGAGTGCTGGAGGTCCCAGCTTCAAGCCCCGGTGAGGGCCGGGATATTTTTTACGTGGACTTCTAGTAATAACATTTCCCCTGGTCTCTGGGTAGTGAGATCGGACGCCCGTGTGTATTGTTGCGCACGTAAAAAATCCTTTGGCCGTTGGAAATCGAAAAAGAGTAGCCTAACGGCGCTGCCCGGGCAAAATTTCGAGTTAAAAATTTATCCAAAGTATTTAAGGATCCTCGTCGGTGCTATTGAGTTCGTGCACTGAGCTGAGATTTTCCGGACTCAGGCTTGAGTTAGGAGTATAACCTAGCAATTATGGCTTACACTCGTGTGCCGTGATGTTGATCCGTCGACTAAACTCCACATAAGGAAAATGTTCCCGCTTGGGAATTTTCAGAGGGGCGGTGTGAATAGGCAATGGATGGAGTCTGTACTTAAGTCAAAGGTTACATTGTTGCACTTTCATATTACTACCCGACCGTGAGGCCACGAAGGGTAATGAAAGAGCGTGAAATTTGGCAGGCATACCGCCGTGGCAGACGGTAGAGCTGTGGTTTAGTTTATTTTAGTCGACGGAAATAAATAAATACCCATGTTTTGTTTAACGCTCATGGAAGTAGGGGAAAGAAGTATAGACTAGAGGGCGCACATAGAAGTAGGGGAAAGAAGTATAGACTAGAGGGCGCACATAGAAGTAGGGGAAAGAATTAGAGACTAGAGGGCGCACATAGAAGTAGGGGAAAGAATTAGAGACTAGAGGGCGCTCATAGAAGTAGGGGAAAGAAGTGTAGACTAGAGGGCGCACATAGAAGTAGGGGAAAGAAGTATAGACTAGAGGGCGCACATAGAAGTAGGGGAAAGAATTAGAGACTAGAGGGCGTTCATAGAAGTAGGGGAAAGAAGTATAGACTAGAGGGCGCACATAGAAGTAGGGGAAAGAATTAGAGACTAGAGGGCGCTCATAGAAGTAGGGGAAAGAATTAGAGACTAGAGGGCGCTCATAGAAGTAGGGGAAAGAAGTGTAGACTAGAGGGCGCACATAGAAGTAGGGGAAAGAAGTATAGACTAGAGGGCGCACATGGAAGTAGGGGAAAGAAGTATAGACTAGAGGGCGCACATAGAAGTAGGGGAAAGAAGTATAGACTAGAGGGCGCATATAGAAGTAGGGGAACGAATTAGAGACTAGAGGAGGCACTAGACAACATCAAAATTGAAAGCTATAGTTACCGATAGGGATTCGAACCTGTCATCCCCAAATAACGACAGCGACGCGCTGCAGAAACAAGTGTACTTCGTTCGACGCGTGACTAATTAGGCACCCATAAAAAGGATGTCTTCCTTAGCCAAGTCTATCATCTACAAATTCTACATGAACCCACAACTATGGAATATGGACAGAATTCGCATGCACAGAATACGTGTGTATTTATGTTTGTACTGTCTTAGTGCCGGTGTCCGTGGCCCAGGTGTTAAACGACTTTCTCCGTAATCCCTTTTGTCAACGTGGGGTAACGCATCACGCGAGAATTGGAAGCGGTTCTCGCCGCGTTAGTAACTTACGGGATATGTGAGCCGGCCGCTCAGAAAGTAATGGCAAACTACTGAGCGTAATCTTGCCAAGAAATCAGCGACAGCGGTAAAATGCTGGTGATGACAGCGATGTCCTGTAAAGGATATTCGGAACAAAATATGTCTTAGTGGCTTCAAAGGATTCCTTCATTCTGAAGCTGGTTTAGTCCACTTTTCATGTGTTACATTTTCTCTTCATTATTGAATGGTAAACACGGAAGAAATAATGTGAGGCTAAAATTGAAAATGGATATATAGAAGAAAAGGATGTCACAGCAGCGCTATGGCTGTCGGCCTGAGGGTTATGTTTTCAACTCCACCTCGAGGCCAGCATTTTTGTAACACGTGAGTACCAGGACATTGTCTGGGAAGTAAAGGATGCAGGTGGGATATTAATCACGTCACAAATCGAGTTCCTGTTGGTGTAAAAATGTGGCGGAAATCTCCATATATCAACCAAACCACATAGTGTGACTAGGGAACCACTGATTTACTTTACTTTATTTCACTTCACTTCACTTTAAGCAGAATAACAGTAAAAATGTCATCGGGCGAGAAGAAAACTAACAGAACGTGTATATTAAAGTAATTATTAATGAATGAGAAGAATGTGCATCAGTTAAAATACTTCGGATGTAAACAAATAAACAACTTGTTACAAATGTCTCGTCTCATCTTATTCGTCTTGTACCTTGCGATGTCGAAGTGAAGCATAAACAGCGGGAGAGTGCCCGTTTATGGGCTTCATTTATCAGGATTCCAGTGGACTCTGTTAATCCATCTGTCCATGTTATTCCCTCTGTCCATCGTTAGCATGGTCGCCCAGTTCTTCTGGTTTAATTTGGCCTGTATATCATTGCTTAATAAATGTGACTCAATTAAATGATCCTTCTACGTGCCTTGAGGTGTACTGTGCATATTGTACAGCTGTACATGCCTTGATGTGTACTGAGCATATTGTACAGCTGTACATGCCTTGATGTGTACTATATTGTACAGCTCTACGTGCCTTGATTTGTACTGGACATATTGTACAGCTCTACATGCCTTGATGTGTACTGAGCATATTGTACAGCTCTACATGCCTTGATGTGTACTGGGCATTGTCAGCAACCTACTTGCGACAGGCATACACGGATTCTCTTCTTTTGCACTAAACGAAAGTGATAACTCGTCTCGTTTGCAAAAGGATACATTTTTATTCGGAGCAGATTATACAAAGGCTCCACGAGCGGAATACCATAACGTTATTAAACATCTTATAATGTGATGATGATAAGATGGGATGAGAGGATGATATAACTATTATAATCACTGAAGCTAAGCTAGACTATTATACTATTATACTGTCCTTTATAACTACAAAGTCTTCCTAGCGGAATACATGTCTGATTCCGACGCCGTCTCGGTCCTGTCTGAGCTCGCTGAGCGTGGCGTGTTCAGCCACTAGCAATTCAGCTCAGCGTACGATGCTTGGTTTACGTGCTGGGCCCTGGGCTGTGTTGAGCACCGTTACCTGGTCCTCACCTCGTGAGCTAGGTTTCCCCGGTTCTTGGGTAACACCAGCTCAACCTGCACTGGTTGCCCTTCTTAGTTGACACAAGTGTGTCCCGTTATAGCTATTTATAGCGTTGGTGTCTCTCCTGTCTGGTCTCCTGTCCTATTACGTCACCTGTCCCCTAATAAGCTCTGTTTTAGCTCTCTCAGAGCTTAGAGCTTCCTCTCAAGTCTTTGACAGGCTCTCGTTCCTCCCCTGTTATGTTACAAACTTTTAAGTTGTGGGGGTAACACAAGTAATGTTACAAAAATTGGCTGTCTAATTTTGTCGAAGACTTGATGAGTTTTCTACTTCTTTTATGGGGATAGGACAAGATCTCTCATTTCCTTCGTCACACTCTTGTATTTCTTCACTTGGCTAATTGAGTAGCTCATTCCACTAGTACAGTTGGCTTTAAACTGTCATTATATTTACGAGAATTGTATGATCCGGAACCATGCCATATGGCCTGTCCTCCGATTGTCCAAAATTAACAACCCCAACAACTTGCCTCTATCAAGAGTGCAAAACATGGACAATAAAATGTTCATGCTCTCATATAATAATTGCCCCAACTCGTATGCGTGTTCTATGTGCAACTCTTCACCTTTTAGCTTCCGCTTGTGAAAGAATCTTTAAGTGTTACATTAAGGTATTTTTAGAGATATTATTGTGTCCCCTGTTGAAATAGTTATGGTTCTTTGAAAGTAATGGTGTATGTACGATTATCTGTTTGTTTTTCTGGTTGGTTGTGTGTTCTCTAATAAACTACAATGTACTTAACTAACTGACATGTGTATGCGTTTCTAATTTACGTGTGTGTATTATTTCGAGCGCCGTAAAGCGGTTTACTGTAGTCACAACTGAGTGTGTTATGCTAATTTATGTCTACAGTGCCGTTTTAAGATGCTCAAAATACGTTCCCTATGTTTAACACTAAAGTATGGCTACTACACACTTATAAAAATAGACAACACATTGGTTACACAGATTGACACAGACAAGTCAAAATAAGTCGTTTTAAGCGGTGAAAAAATTACCGCTACATCTCTCTCACTCTCCTAATTTAATTTATTTCTCTCTATCATTCACGCATCTTTCGTTCTCCTTTCTCTCTCATTCACGCATCTTTCGTTCAACTTTCATTCAAAATTGGTTTTAAAATATTTGGTCGTCATTACAATCTGGTTCAAAAATAAGCGCATGGATGAACCAAAATTATATACATTAAATGTGCTGGCTGAATTTACAAGCGTATTCGAGCCAAATGACTGTGCCGTCTTTATGCACTCGTCAATTATTTATACAAATATACATGATTGAAACGGATTAGTTTCTCCAATCCTATTGTAAACACTGTTCTAACTAAACTATTATGAGTTAGGTGCACTGTTCTAAATTTATCTAAGGGAAATAATCTAACTAATTAATTTAATTTAAGAAAAGTGGGTTATTTACCTTAAAGTGTTTTAATGACTAAAATGATCTAAATTATTAAATGATGGTGTTAATTTGTAAGTGATGTTTTAACTAACTTATCTAACTAAATGAGTTTAAATGGTGATAAATAAATGTACTATGATGTGGATGTTAACTTAACTAGGTTCTTAACTACTATAGGTAAATTATAAGTATGAAATGTCCTAAATAAAGTTATATGGTAAATCTTAAATAAATAATTCTAATATTTCTACAAAATATGAAGTTACACGCGACTGTTTATAAAAACATGTTATATACATATCACAAATCAATATTAACTAACTACACTAACTAATTTACATCCAGGAGTGATGTTCGAGCCGTGTTCTCTGTAGAATGTCCTCGAAAACAACGTTCAGGTAGACAAAGTCTGATTTATGCTCATGTCCTGGTTAATGTTCATACTAAAGGTATGCTAATGGTTGGTGTAGGTTCAAGTCTCAAATTTCGATCCACTCAAGGGTTATATAAGTGGTAGTGGTGTAGACAATTCACAAATGCGTCTGTTCATTACCACTAATGCTGACACAGTTTATATTACATAAATGTAAGCGACTGGCGATGATAACGCACTTAAGTGTTCACAATCACCACATAGGGCACTAAGCAATTACAGTGTCAATGTTTCTGGTGATGTACGGTCGCTCTCTTCTCCTATTTCAGGTATTTCAATACGAGAAGGTCTACTCAATGTATCAGCTAAAGAGTTTAAACTGCCCTTCAAATGTTTAATAGTAAAGGCATAATTTTGCAAAATCAAGGACCATCTGTAAATTCTGTTGTTCCGATGAACCCCTGTTTGCATTACCGTAAGAGGCGAATTATCGGTTTCGATAACAAACTCTGTACCCGCCAGGAATCGATGAAGTTTTCTGATACAATATATCACGCTTAACGCTTCCAATTCAGATGCTGAGTATCTTGCCTCAGCCGGGCTGATCTTACGACTCACGTAGATTATTGGGTGGAACTTGCCTTCATAAAATTGGCCTAGGACTCCAGATATGGAAATGGAACTTGCGTCTGTACGGAGGAAATACGTAAGATTGACGTTAGGCAAACGCAATATAGGTGGAACGCTAAATAAATGTTTCAATTTTGATAACGCACCAATTAACTTTGCATCCATCACATCAAGTTTTACAGATGCTTTTAATACATTGGAAAAAACACTGGTGATTTCAGCCAAATTTGGTATAAATTTGCTGTAATAATTGACCAGACCAAGTAAGCTACGGACCTGTTTCTTGGTCGTAGGCATAGTTAGATTGAGAATCTTGGTCACTATTTTATCATCAGTTCTTAGTTGGCCTCTGGTGATTGTATGGCCTAAAAAGTCAATTTCTTCCATTCCCAACTCCACTTTGGTGGGTTTCACTGTAAGACCAAATAATCGCAATCTATCAAAGACATGTCGCAGTTTCAGTAAGTGTGTTGTCCAGTCTGCTGTATGGATGCAAATGTCATCAATATAAGTCGATGTATTGGTCACTCCCTGGAGAAGATCCCTAGTTAGTCGGACAAAAGTGGCTGGTGCATTACGAAGACCGAAAGGAAGAAAGCGCCACTCATACGGGCCTAAAGGAGTAGAGAAAGCTGTTAAAGGAATAGAGTCTACTTTCATCGGGACCTGCCAGTAACCTTTCGTGAGATCTAGTTTCGAAAAGATACGGGATGTTGACATGTCAAGGATTAGGTCGTCACAAGATGGAATAGGCTCTGCGTCAATCTTGGTCACGTTGTTTAAGCGCCGATAATCGACGCAGAGGACGAATAGTCGAGTCCTTCTTTCTGACTAAGACTATAGGAAAAGAATATTCTGACTGAGATTTCTGAATTATTCCACTCGACTCAAGATTTAACAATTCCTTGTCGAGATTTTCCCGGTAACTCAATGGGATGGAATAAGGTCGACATTTGATAGGTGTGCTATCAGTCAGAATTATAGAGTGTTCTATTCTGTCAGTCTTACCTGGGATGTCAGAGAAAATGTCCTTGTACTCAGTTACTAATTCTAACAGTTGTTGTCGTTCGTCGTCTGTCAGTTTGGGTTCTATCCGTATGCTATCAATTGTCCCTGTCGTGTCGACTGTCGGGACTGGTAGTTCTATTCCGTCGTCATCCGTCTGATTAAGTACTGTTGTTGTACTAGCTGTGTGGACTGTTTGCTGGCTAGGTGTGTTTGCGATGTCGTCATGATCTGTCGCCCTACCTAGTGTAGTTGTGTTGTGTACGTCTGTCGTCCGGTTAACTGGTGTAGGTGCACTCTGTTCGTCTGTCGGTAGTTCTTGTCGTGAGAAATAGGGTTTCAGCATGTTGATATGAAATATCTTTAATTTTCCCTTTATCGATATTTCATAGTCGACATCCTGATATTTGTCGTTCGACTTTGAATGGCCCTTGCCATGATGTTAGTAACAAATTACGTTTATCTGGTAGTAAAAGTAGCACCTTTTGATTGGGTTCAAGGTGTAGGGTTCTAGCCCCCTTGTTTGCATATTCGCGGTACATCTGACCTTTTCTCTCCAAAGATGCTTTAGCTATTTGGCACGCCTTCATTATTCTATTGCGTGTTTCCGTTACCATCTCATATGGTGTTACTGCTGTTGGATTCTCTACTGAGCTAGTAATCAGCTGATGGTAGATTGTTAGGGGTCCACGAGGGTTCGCCCCATAAACTAGTTCGAAAGGTGAGAAACCCGTACTTGAGTGCGGAATTTCTCGATGGGCAAATAGCACTGCTGGTAGGAGGGTGTCCCAATCAGATGGGTTCTCAGCTGTTACTTTAGCCAGCATATGCTTTAGATCCCCGTTAATTTTCTCTATAATCCCATTACTCGCAGGGTGATACGGTGTACAAAAATGCTGTTCTATACCTAGCAATTTTGTTAGGGCTTGCATCGCAGCCGAAATAAAATGGGTTCCTCGGTCGCTCAAAATGGTACGAGGAAAGCCAAATCTACAAAATAGATGTAAAAACACATTTGCTACATCTTTGGAGGTGATGTATTTTAGTGGTACCGCTTCGATCCACCTTGTACAGAGATCCACGAGAGTTAGTATAAAACGGTTTCCTTTGCTCGACACCTGATTCAGGGGTCCAACAATATCTACCGCTACACTTTCAAATGGTCTAGAAGCCAAAATAGAACGCTGGACCTCGGCTGTTGCATGCTTCCCCTTTCTTACCAAATGTTGACAAATAGTACATGATCGACAGAACAATTTAATGTCGCTACAAAATTTAGGCCAGTAAAAATGTGCCAAAATTCTGGCTCTCGTTTTATCATAGGCTAAATGTCCAGCAAACGGTGACTCATGTGCAATGTGTAGCACATTTTGTCGGTGTTTTACAGGTAACACCGTTTGCTGAATCTCATGGTTATTTGATGTGTAATAACGCATGAGGATTCCGTTATGTACTTTAAAATACCACGATGCATTCTTAGTAACTTTCGCTCGCTCACCTAACAGTTTAAAATAAGGTGTGATAGTTTGATCGTTGCGTTGTGCTTCGATGAATTCTTGTCGAGTAGCACTGTTACTTGCACCGGTGGGTGTTAATAACTGTAACATTTCGTTCTGTAGGTCAGTGTAATGTGTTTCAGTATCTGACCGCGTTACAGCATTAGCCGTGTTTGTTTCTTAGTTTATGGGGCGAACCCTCGTATCAAGTCCTGCAATTTATCAAAGTTCTTACCAACTTTCGCTGCTCTCAGCCATTTCTTGAATATACTCTGAACGTTTGAAACGTAATCTAAGAACGTTTCTGTTGGCTTGGGCTTTATCTGTGAATACTGGATCCGATATCCAGGAGCATCGAGTAAAAAATGCTGCATAATTCTATCGTGAATGTACTGATAGTTACCTCTTAGTTCTGATGGTATTGATTCTATGACCTTTAATGGCTCCCCACTGAGGTTTCTCATGTAGATCATTGCCTAATCATCTAATGGTATTTTCTGAGTTCTCAGTTGAAATTCTACATTCTCAGTCCAAGCTGATATTGAATCGCCTTGACTGTATGGCTTGATCAGCCCTTTATATTTGGAGAATTTATTCTGTTCTTCTTGGCTTTTTAACTTTGTAGAGGCTATCTGGGTGTTGGAGTCAATCTCCATTTCTTTCATCTTTAACTTCGTTTGTGACTCCACCTCTATCTGTTTCTGCTTGGTAGTTTCTGCCAACTCCTTCATTTCTTTTAGATGTTGCCTTTCCTTTGCTCTTTCATCTCTCAATTTGTCTGTTTCTTCTTTGTATCTTTCATTTGCCCATTTCTCTAGTTTGTCACCAGTATACTCTAGTAATTTACCAGCCTGGATGAAGTCATTTAATGATGACATTATGCAGCTTTCTGTTATCAGACAATTATTAGCAACATACTTTCCAAATACAATTTCACAATTCTCGTATGTTAAATATTTGCAAGATTTGCTGAAAAAGAGTGCAAAGTTAAGGGTGAATATCAAAATTAGAGAAAAATATACTCATCTAATCTTGTAGTAAAATATGGCCCTTGGGATGTTTCGCCGCTGTCCTTTCGTACAAACGACTGATCACCTCGCTCTTATACTGATGTTTCTGTTTATTAGAACATCAAAATTTTAGCAACATGCATGTAATGTGTCATACATGTGGTTAATTGAGATAACAATGTGTCAACGAATGGCAAAGTTCAAATGTGGCATAAATGATGATGATTGTATGATAGTCTGAATGAACGTCAATGACTGTCAATGTCGTCTTGTTTTCCCTTTTCTATCGTTTCAGACTGGGCTGTGCTCTCTGACTCTAGCTTAACCTCTAATTGTTGTGCGAAAAAAAATTTGTTTTTGCACTAATCTTAACGTGATTGTGATAGATGTTGACATTCTGATAGTATCGAACACATGATGATTAAACTTTTAATTTGTACACAATCAGTTTATGTTTCACACAATTTCATTTCATTAATTTACATAAATCATTTGCTAATGATACCTTTCATAACACAATACATTGCTATTCTTATCACTGCTACGTTCAATTAAATAGCACAACTCTAGCGGTGGTTCACGCCCCACGAGAAATGATCACGTGGTATCTTGGCTAATAGTAATGCGTGGTGGTTGAAAACAAACAGCAATGGTACTCTAACAAATGCTATCCAAAATGAGCCAAAATGGTGGCTAATGGTAGTGAGCGGTAGTTCAGGGTCTTATTACACCAAATGGTATCTTATTGGTAGTGAGCGGTTGTTCAGGTATTTCTGACACCAAATAGTATGGTATCTTGGTGTCAGATCGTGTCCTGGTGTCAGCTTGTTTCTACCTGGTTATGAACGGTGATTCTGTAACAGAAGTAGAGTATTTAGTACCTAGTGGGGAAAGGCTACAGCACGATTGAGCATCGGGGGAGAATGAGAAGAGAGATGCTCAAGTCGTGACGTAGTTGGTTGTCAGGGGGCAGTCAAGATCAGGGTCTGGACTTGGAAGGACGCCATCTTAATAGCACTTGTCATCATCAAGAAAATAAACCCTATTGATATGAAACCAAGTCTTTGTTAGTCCTTTACACTGTTACAGGACTAATTTTGGAGCCCTAGACACAGGATTCGAACCTGGTATAACGCGGAGTCTCAAAATGCGGTCTACAGAGTAACAACGCGGAGTCTCAAAGTGCCGTCTACTATATAACATCGCGGAGTCAAAAACTATGAAGGTCCTTGGTCCACTTGTGTCGATCGCCAGAAACAGAATTGCGGCACGCTTTTGAACAAGCATTGAACGTAACAAAGCGCAGTTGGAAAGATGGCCAATAACTTATCTGTGAGTACAGCAACCAAAAGCCCGGCCAGGGGTGGTTGTCTGTAAGTCTTTTTCAAGACTTGATGTAAAAAGTTAATTGGGTCAGGAGAAGAGTGAAACCCAACTTGCCATAACGGGTTGCAGCGCCTGCGATTGTCATCAAACCGGCGAGCATCAACTGTAAACATCATCCTAACGACTCCTCTTGTCCATTACTCTGGCGAGCGTGTCAGGAGTGTGCTGAAGTTCAAGTCAGTGAATCGATATCTCGAGCGAGCAGGAGTGTGCTGAAGTTCAAGTCAGTGAATCGATATCTCGAGCGAGCAGGAGTGTGCTGAAGTTCAAGTCAGTGAATCGATATCTCGAGCGAGCAGGAGTGTGCGGAAGTTCAAGTCTGTAAATCGATATCTCGAGCGAGCAGGAGTGTGCTGAAAGTCGGCCCAGTTTGATAATGTCTTGAGCGAGCAAGAATTTGGCTGAAGGGCAATCCAGCAATCCAGTCTGATCGTTGTTTTAGGTGAGCAAGAACTTTTCAATAAGACAATCAAGTTCAGCCTCAATGTTAATAGGTTTTGTTCTGAGCGCTAACAACTAGAAAAAAAAAAACGTTGGTAAAAGACAATCAAAACAGCAAATAAATACCTCATTACTTCAGGGGTTGACGAATCAGACTATCTCAGGGCTCTACTACAAATGAGAGCCGCTCGCTAATCCTTTTGGACTCTGTTGCATGTGAGTCGTTTTCAAGACGTCGATTTGATGTACTCCATCTCAGAAGGGACCCAACCAAGGGTTGAAGAACTGTACTGAGGCATCCCAAGAAGAGAAACGACCTTAGAAGAAGGAACGAACTACCTGAAGTGCGCGATTGGTTTCAACTAATACAGCGGGGAATTTAACCTGACGGCGAATTTGGGGGAACACGTCTTGCTTGGACATGGAAACAAGAGTAGGGTAATTTGTAAACCTATTAACTGATTGAACTGTTCTTACGGTATAAGTGATTTGTGGTTCTTAAATTAGTAAATTACAAAAGTGAAGCTGTTTGTTTGGTCTGTATAATAATATTTCAGAATGGCGGAACAAGACACCTTAGCACAAGTTTTGACGGGGGTAGGAACAGCGGTGGGTAGACTTAATACGATAATAAAACAACAGGGAATGGCAACAGAAATTGTCAAGTTTAGTGGACAGGCCAGAGAGTTTAAGAAATGGATCACTTCCATAGAAAAATATGCGTATTTGGTCTCAGCAACAGATGAAGAGAGAATGAGACTTGCGTATCAGACGGCAACAGAACCGGTTTCGGATCATATAAGAAGAAGTTAGAGGCTAGAGTAGATGAGACATGGGAACAATTCAAGGAAGACCTAGCAAGGAAGTATGCGGAAATAACGGATCCACAACATGCATTTTCGGTGTTGAGACAGGCTAAACAAAATAACGGAGAGACGGTACAATTGTTCAGCGATAGGTTGATTAACCTGGCTGAAGAGGCATTCTTAGGACAGAATGTACGAGGAGAAGAGGTGGAGAGGATGTTAGTCGGAATTTTTGTAGATGGCATAAAATCCGATGGTTTGAAATTTAAGTTGATGAGGGAAAACCCTGAGAGGTTATCACAAGCGGTAGATATCGCGGTACAAGAAGAAAATTTGAGACGTAGATTTAGATTGAGAACAGGACGAGAAGTAGGAACTAGTCGAGAAGACAGAGTTGAGGAGCCTATGGAAATAGGACAAACAAGATTCGGATGGAATAGGAGAGGAGGTATACAGACGTTGCAAGGTAGAAATAGAAATGGTTATGATGAAAGAAGAAATATGAGATATCCTACAAGGGAGACAGTAGGCAACACAAATAACACAAATATTGTCTGTTGGGGTTGTGGTCAACGAGGACATGGGTATCGTGTTTGTGGAAATAGGCGTGTCCAATCAAACATACAAAGTAGAAATGGCAGTAGCAGGTTGAGTGGGAATGTTGAAGATAGACACAGGAATTTTACAGGTACAAGAAGGCAGGAAAACCGGCGCCCTACCTATTAAATGGGACCTATGGTAGGAAGGGAAATAATAAGGTCCCAAGGTTTAAAGAATATGTTAATAACAGGTATAGTAGGACGAACAGAGAATATTTTCAACTAGATGAAGTCAAGCAATTTATAGAAAATAAAACAGATTATAGCTCTTGTATAATAGAAATAGGAAAATATAGAATTCGTACATTAATTGATTCGGGAGCTCAGGTTAGTGTAGTAAAAGAAAGTTTTCTATACAAAATAGTGAGAAATTGTAGAGTATTTAAGAGTCATAATAATTTACACTCTGTTACTGGACAGAATTTACAAGTAATTGGACAAACAATGATAAATTTTAAGTTAGGAGGGATCAACATAAGACATCTTTTTCATATAGTGAAGGATTTAAATAGAAACATGTTGATAGGAAGAGATTTTTTAATAAAAAATGGAGTAAGACTTTTCTATGATTTACATAAATTAAAATTCAAGGACGTCTATGTAGATATGGAGGAAGACATGCATATATCAGCACTAGTTAGAGTTAAAATGTCCACGACGTTAAAACCACACTTAGCTAAATCACACACACCTTTACCAATCCTTTACCCCCCTATGTCATTTGAGACTTTATGTAATAAAGTCTAAAATAATTATATCTCCTACAGTACCACTCATTATGGTAACCGTTTACGCTGCTATCTACAGCACCCAAAAACATTATTCACTTCCAATTGTCTATATATTACAGAAAGTACTACTTTTATGTCTCTGCACCTTACTTCAACCTCTCATTGTAATGTCAACCACAAAACAACATCATACCTTTAGTTGAGTTGAGGGGAAACATAAATGATTGTTATAAAAATTTGGGGGGGATATGATGTTCTGTTGTGATTTTATTTCGCTGTTTGGTATGTTAAATAGTAGTTAATTATGTTATGTTTAATTTACAGGGTTTTGTCTAGAATAAAGACAATACATGCGGCTTTAATTAGGACCCTTCGTTCAGAAAAGAGTTAATAAAACTACTGAGAGCTAATAGAGAGACACATTCTCTTTGTGAAGAATAAGTTCATGGATATTTTGTTGCTGTGATAATCAGCGTAGAGAGGTTAATATGGCTATGAAGTGTTGGAAACATAAGACGGGGTTACTACACAAGTAAAATGGTTAGGGGAAAGTTTAGAGATACACTAAAGTCAGCATTAATTAGAAAAATGTGGGATTAGAAGCCACATGAGAGAAGAAAAGATTAATGAATATATTCAGTGGGGTAAAGGTGAGAAAAGTTTTGAACATAGTTTCCGTGGGGTCAGAAGAGCCATGATATACACGAGATTGCTGGGTTATAGAAGAATAAGAAAATTACCCCAGACGAAGAGTAAACATGAATTGGATCCATGTTTGATTAGACACTGTGGATAACAGTACAATAGTAAAGGGGTGTAAGTGTGTTAATGAGAAATGAACATAGTGGAGACATAATGACATGGGGTTTATGAGAGTCCGTAATATATGGACTGAGATAAAGTTAAAGGCAGGGGTAGTATATTGTTGCTGTTGATAACGGCATGAGTGGAGGTTTTAGTAGATATGGACAGTAAGGGGTCGCTGAAATTTTCGACGAGATTAAGAGAGAATTCTGAGTGAGGTATAGGAGAAGATTAGTTATGTGAAGTGATGTGTATAATGTTGGAGGAGGTCTTAAGGGATAATAGACTTTTTTTTAATTGTGTCCTCGGGATATTGTTTTGTGGTTGACATTACAATGAGAGGTTGAAGTAAGGTGCAGAGACATAAAAGTAGTACTGTCTGTAATATATAGACAATTGGAAGTGAATAATGTTTTTGGGTGCTGTAGATAGCAGCGTAAACGGTTACCATAATGAGTGGTACTGTAGGAGATATAATTATTTTAGACTTTATTACATAAATTCTCAAATGACATAGGGGGGTAAAGGAGTGTGGTTTGGTAAAGGTGTGTGTGATTTAGCTAAGTGTGGTTTTTGTAAGAAAGAGTTCTACTGCTTCTTTTAAATACCGGT
The DNA here is from genome assembly GCA_014155875.1 of Cepaea nemoralis. NCBI lineage: Eukaryota > Metazoa > Mollusca > Gastropoda > Stylommatophora > Helicidae > Cepaea > Cepaea nemoralis. Next base: position 234,708 of record JACEFZ010012540.1, read on the forward strand.
GGCCACCGATTCTTTGTCTTCCTATCGTGTGAAAGTGATTTCAGGTTAGTTGAAAGTGGGGAATTAGTAGCGTTGGTGATAAGAATAAGGAGTTGGTATCAGCGTTTGAAATTGTAAGCGGATTGCTTATGAAGAGAAGAAGAAGTATTTAAGAAGACGTGTTATGATGTGTTGTATAAAGTGAGATTTAAACGTTATTAGGGAAATGTAAATATGTTATGTTTTTGAAGGGCCAGAAACGAAGAAGAAGTGGGTTGATATATAGCAGGGGAAAGAGTTAAAGAATATAGTTGGTTTGGGGAAGATTAGAGGAACTGTGTGAGGTAAGGGAAAAAGAGGGAATAGAGTAAGGGGATTAGGAGTAAAGATTTTTTCCTGTACAAGAAAAATTCTTTAATTAACATGGGGAGGTGTAACAGAAGTAGAGTATTTAGTACCTAGTGGGGAAAGGCTACAGCACGATTGAGCATCGGGGGAGAATGAGAAGAGAGATGCTCAAGTCGTGACGTAGTTGGTTGTCAGGGGGCAGTCAAGATCAGGGTCTGGACTTGGAAGGACGCCATCTTAATAGCACTTGTCATCATCAAGAAAATAAACCCTATTGATATGAAACCAAGTCTTTGTAAGTCCTTTACACTGTTACAATTCAAGCACTTCTGACACCAAATAGTATCCTGCCTGTCAGCAACCTACTTGCGACAGGCATACACGGATTCTCTTCTTTTGCACTAAACGAAAGTGATAACTCGTCTCGTTTGCAAAAGGATAAATTTTTATTCGGAGCAGATTATACAAAGGCTCCACGAGCGGAATACCATAACGTTATTAAACATCTTATAATGTGATGATGATAAGATGGGATGAGAGGATGATATAACTATTATAATCACTGAAGCTAAGCTAGGCTATTATACTATTATACTGTCCTTTATAACTACAAAGTCTTCCTAGCGGAATACACGTCTGATTCCGACGCCGTCTCGGTCCTGTCTGAGCTCGCTGAGCGTGGCATGTTCAGCCACTAGCAATTCAGCTCAGCGTACGATGCTTGGTTTACGTGCTGGGCCCTGGGCTGTGTTGAGCACAGTTACCTGGTCCTCACCTCGTGAGCTAGGTTTCCCCGGTTCTTGGGTAACACCAGCTCAACCGCACTGGTTGCCCTTCTTATTGACACAAGTGTGTCCCGTTATAGCTATTTATAGCGGTGGTGTCTCTCCTGTCTGGTCTCCTGTCCTATTACGTCACCTGTCCCCTAATAAGCTCTGTTTTAGCTCTCTCAGAGCTTAGAGCTTCCTCTCAAGTCTTTGACAGGCATATTGTACAGCTCTACATGCCTTTATGTGTACTGGCCATATTGTACAGCTCTACATGCCTTGATGTGTACTGGGCATATTGTACAGCACTATATATCTTGATGTGTACTGGGCATATTTTATAGCTCTACATGCCTTGATGTGTACAGAGCATATTGTACAGCTCTACTAGCCTTGGTGTGCACAGAGCATATTGTACAGATCTACTAGCCTTGGTGTGCACAGAGCATATTGTACAGATCTACTAGCCTTGGTGTGCACAGAGCATATTGTACAGATCTACTAGCCTTGGTGAGTACAGAGCATATTGTACAGATCTACTAGCCTTGGTGTGCACAGAGCATATTGTACAGATCTACTAGCCTTGGTGAGTACAGAGCATATTGTACAGAACTACTAGCCTTGGTGTGCACAGAGCATATTGTACAGATCTACTAGCCTTAGTGAGTACAGAGCATATTGTACAGAACTACTAACCTTGGTGTGCACAGAGCATATTGTACAGATCTACTAGCCTTGGTGAGTACAGAGCATATTGTACAGAACTACTAGCCTTGGTGTGCACAGAGCATATTGTACAGATCTACTAGCCTTGGTGAGTACAGAGCATATTGTACAGATCTACTAGCCTTGGTGTGCACAGAGCATATTGTACAGATCTACTAGCCTTGGTGTGCACAGAGCATATTGTACAGATCTACTAGCCTTGGTGTGCACAGAGCATATTGTACAGAACTACTAGCCTTGGTGAGTACAGAGCATATTGTACAGAACTACTAGCCTTGGTGAGTACAGAGCATATTGTACAGATCTACTAGCCTTGGTGAGTACAGAGCATATTGTACAGCTCTACTAGCCTTGGTGAGTACAGAGCATATTGTACAGATCTACTAGCCTTGGTGTGTATAGAGCATATTGTACAGCTCTACTAGCCTTGGTGTGCACAGAGCATATTGTACAGATCTACATACCTTGATGTGTACTGAGCATATTGTACAGCTCTACATACCTTGATGTGTACTGAGCATATGGTACAGCTCTACATGCCTTGATGTGTACAGAGCATATTGTACAGATCTACTAGCCTTGGTGAGTACAGAGCATATTGTACAGATCTACATACCTTGATGTGTACTGGGCATATTGTACAGCTCTACATTTCTCAATCCAGTCGGCACTGGCAGAGCAACCTGGTCAGTATCCCACCGCCGGCCTTGACCTCCCATGGCATTTACTGGTGTCCATGCTAGGCTGAACTGACCCGGGACCCCAGGCACGTAACACTTCTGTCCCAATGGAGATTCCAACTTATTGCCACCAGATCAGCAGGCAAGAAAACAAGCCACTGCGCTCTCACTGTTTCCGGTAAAGGCTTTTCTTGAGTGGAAGATTGAGACGGTGAGTAAATGGTAGAAATCCCATTTACATCAAGTATTGTAAGCATGCCGGCTTCCTGGCCTAGAGGTTAGCGTCTTTTCTCCGTAATCTCGTACACTCTCGTAAGTAACTTGATGACGGTGAGAATCAGCAGTGGTTCGAATCGTGTCGGTAACTTAAGGGGTATGTGAGCCGGCCGCTCAGAAAGCAATGGCAAACTACTGAGCGTAATCTTGCCAAGAAATTAACAATCAGCTGAAAGATGCTGGTGTTGACAGCGATGTCCTGTAAAGGATATGCAAAACATTATAAGCATACGAAGACACGTTTTCGTCACGTGTTATAAATATAAGAAGTTCCATTTACATCAAGTATTATACACATAAGAAGTCCCATTTACATCAAGTATTATACACATAAGAAGTCCCATTTACATCATGTATTATACACATAAGAAGTCCCATTTACATCATGTATTATACACATAAGAAGTCCCATTTACATCAAGTATTATACACATAAGAAGTCCCATTTACATCAAGTATTATACACATAAGAAGTCCCATTTACATAAAGTATTGTACTCATAAGAAGTCCCATTTACATCATGTATTATACACATAAGAAGTCCCATTTACATCAAGTATTGTACTCACAAGAATTCCCATTTACACAAAGTAGACTTTTGCAAGAACCAAGTGAAGACTGTGAATCTACAACCATGGCCAGACTGCGAGAACAGCAAATTAAAATAGGTGTGGCCAAACAAGAACACTACGCAGGAAGCCAAAGAAGATTGATAAACCAACACAGAACTGGCGTCGTTAGCCGCTGCAGGCTGCGGGATTTGCTGAGGAGGGGATCCGAGCACTTATGGACTGAATGGTTCGATGTGCAATGAGGATGAAATGTCGACTAACTTAACTATTATAAACAAAAGCAACCCAGTTTACATCAAGTATTATACACATAAGAAGTCCCATTTACATCAAGTATTATACACAAAAGAAGTCCCACTTACCTCAACGAGGTAATTCCCATTCTGTCAAAAGCCCTTGAGTCCATACCGAAGTTCTTCCCCTTCTTCTTCTCTCCCTCCATTGACGTGAGTTCAGTGTTAGGGAATGCAGTTTCTGACCTTCGCTAATACACAACCAAGAGGAGTGAACTCACTAACCCTTTTGCGTAGTGTGTTTTTTCGTGTATGAGTTACGTTTCTTGTGACTAGCCAACTAAGTGTTTTCCCATAAAATTACCCACAGCTTTTTGTATTCACACTTGGTTGTCATAGTTTCCAGAATTTAATGGCGTTCTCCTCCCCTCTTGACATTTGTCAATCAACGGGCACCTGTGCCGAGACAGGTGAGTGTGTACAGGTATGAAATTAGTTTATCAACATTAGATTGCTCGTAATTTGGTTGTAATCTTTATTTCCTCAAATTCACCCTTCACTTTCTTCTTCAGCTTTACGCTTATAAACTAAGTTATCAGTACACCGGGTTTCGATCCCGCCGCTTCTAAACGTCTCGCTGAAGGAGCAAGTGTACTTTGTCGTCCGGCCAGATGGATACCTAAATGTGTACACAAAATAGCATCTCATGGATTCTGTACGTTGTGTGAACGCACACGGAACCTTAAGCTAGTTAGGACATAAGAACCTTAAGCTAGTTAGGACATAGAACCTTAAGCTAGATTAGGAATATAACCTCTAGCTAGTTAGTACATAGAACCTCTAGCTAGTTAGTACATAGAACTCTAGCTAGTTAGTACATAGAACCTCTAGCTAGTTAGTGCATAGAACATCAAGCTAGATAGACATAAAACCTCAAACTAGTAAAACATAGTATCTCAAATGTAAAACATAGAACCGCAAGCTAAGGAAACATAAAACCTCAAGCTAAATAAACATAGAACCTCAAACTAAGTAGACATATAACCTAAAATTAGCAAACCATAGAATCTCAAGCTAGTAAAACATAGAACCTCAACCTATGCAAACATAGAACCTCAAGCTAGTACAACATATAACCTCAAGCTAGTACAACATAGAACCTCAAGCTAGTACAACATAAAACCTCTAGCTAGTACAAAATAGAACCTCAACCTGTGCAAACATAGAACCTCAAGCTAGTACAACGTAGAACCTCAAGCTAGTACAACATAGAACCTCAAGCTAGTACAACATAAAACCTCTAGCTAGTACAAAATAGAACCTCAACCTGTGCAAACATAGAACCTCAAGCTAGTACAACGTAGAACCTCAAGCTAGTACAACATAGAACCTCTAGCTAGGTAAACATAGAACTTCAGCCAGGTAAACATAGAACCTCAGCCAGGTAAACATAGAACCTCACGCTAGTTAGGACATGGCACCTCAATGAATTTGAGCGCAGTTATCGTATGTGTGTCTAGTACACTTGCCCAGTGGTTATAGGTGTGTCTAGTGCATTTGTCTAGTGATTGTGTGTGTGTGTATCTAGTACACTTGTACAGTGGTTATAGGTGTGTCTAGTGCACTTGTCTAGTGATTGTATGTGTGTCTTGTGCACTTGTCCAGTGGTTATAGGTGTGTCTAGTGCAATTGTCTAGTGATTGTATATGTGTGTCTAGTGCACATGTCTAGTGGTTGTATGTGTGTCTAGTTCACTTGTTTAGTGTGCCTAGTGCACTTGTGCATTGGTTATAGGTGTGTCTAGTGCACTTGTGCAGTGGTTGCACCTGCAAGCAAAAATAAAGTAATTGACCCTTTCCAGCTAAACCTTACCCTCTACATCACTGAATGGGATTCAGTCTATTCTAAAGATAAGGACACCACCAGGGTAACAGACAATTGAGAGAATGGCAAAGAGACTGAAGAAGGAATGTGGGAAGACATAGGAGGACAAAATAAACAACTAGCAGCCTTCGAGCTCATTGTAATTCGCAGATAGTAAATAAGTCTTTGCCGTCTCCCTGGCCAGGCGTTAGCGACTTTCTCCGTGATCCCGTTTATCCACGTGAGCAAACGCAGCTGCGCGAGAATCGGTAGCGGTTCTTGCCGCACCCATTACTTACGGGATATGTGAGCCGGCCGCTCAGAAAGCAATGGAAAACTACTGAGCGTAATCTTGCCAAGAAATCAACAACAGCGGTAAAATGCTGGTGTTGACAGCGATGTCCTGCGGGGGAAAAAACAAGTCTTTAGTGGTAGTGCGTAGACAGTAACTCCTTCGCCGCGGAGCCGGTGGTGGTCATATGGAACACATTTATCATAAAGGTTTATATTCTGGAACTCGATCGCTTCAAACCATTAGGTGAATTGGGTTGGGTCGAGTTGAGTTGAGCCTAGTAGAGTTGAGCTGAGTTGGGTTGAGCTGAGTTGTGTTGAGCTTAATTGAGTTGAGCTTAATTGAGTTGAACTGAGTTGAGTAGAGTTGAGTTGAGCTGAGTTGAGCTGAACGAACGAACGAACGAACGAACGAACTAACGAACGATCTTTATTTTCAAAGGGTAACAAACTGGGCAGACAGGCCCGTCTTACATTCGGCCCTTTCAATCACTCTTTTTTCATTCATCAATTGTGAATTTTACATTTACATAGGAAAAAAAAAAACATTGTCAAATGGATTTTGTAAACATAAACAATGCATATTACCATGTCATAGGGCAGACAGACACGCGTACACACACATTCATAAACATAAACCCACTCGTACATATCTGCATACATACTGACATCATTTGCACAAACTCTCACAGTTATGCACACACGCAATAACACACACATATACACTCCCTCGCGTACACTGCATGCACATATACACACACAAGCATATACACATACATACACTAATATACTCTCATATATACACACACTTACACCCACACGCACATACACACATAATGCATACATAGGCACCCATATACACACATGCATACACATAAAGACACATACACACATGCACACACGAACACACACATGTACAAACATACTCACATACACGTAAACACACACATAGACATACATACATACAAACAAACACCCATACAGACATACAGACATATACACTCATGCACACATATACACACATACATACACGCACATATACGCATACATACACACATACATACATACACACATACACACATACATACAGGCACATATACGCATACATACACACATACAGAAATGTACACACATAAACACACATACACACAAATACACATACATATACACACATATACACATATATAAACACACATATATACACATATGTACACACATACACACACCTAAACACATGAACATACGCACATACACACACTTACACACATACACACATACCCATACACACCCGTACACACATACACACATACAGAAATGTACACACATAAACACGCATGCACACATAAACACACATACACACATGTACACACATGCACAGAAGCACACACACAAGCACACACACATACACACAAGCACACATACATACACACATATACACACATACACACACACGTAAGCCCACATACACGCACATACACATACGTACACACATATATAAACACCACACATAGACACACATTTATACATACACACACCTACACTCATATAAACACACATATAAACACACATAGACACACAAACACACACACCCACCCACACACATCCACATCTAGGCACATACACGATTTCTAAAATAATCACTAAAACTATTATGAACAAACTCTCACACTTTCACTGACGATTATCGTGAGAAATTTACAAACATGGAAAATACTGGGAACAAATAGGGGGAAATGGAAACATGGTGAAAATGATAAAAAATATGTTATACATCGTGTAACGTAAAACATAGTGATACAGTTCAATAATATAATTCCTGAAATTGACATAAACATGATGAAACACGCAGTGCATGTTGTACATGTACACACGCATTGTCGTGTCCTCCTTTAAAGTGTCGTCCCTGGAGTGAGGAGATCCGACACCCACATTATAATATTTTTTTTCCTCTCAATATTCTGGAGAATCCACCAGCTTCCGTCCAACACACTCCATCAGCCTATGGACACCTTTTCCTATCACTCGCACACTGTCGTACTATGCCCCCTTCTCATACTTCCCCAACGCAACATACTCAACAACTCTTGCTTCTAAAAATTAATAAAGATTAATTTATTAAAATAAAAGTGTAACGTATATGAGACGTGTATGTGAAGAAAATGTGTGACGTGTTCTATAAAGTGTGTAGACTCTGACTCTCAGACAGCAACCCAGTCAGCTGATCCCAGCAAAGATAGACCACAGCACGTTACGTCAGAACATGTACTTCTCACCCGTTGCCGAAACCATCTTGCCGGATACTGCTTTGCCTCTGTAGACCTCTGGTAATCCAATTTCATGAACATCCGAAATAGACACCGGTGGTATTAACAGTTAATCCTGGACCGGTTGCACTCTACACAATGTCCGTTCCTAACGTTCCTTAACAAACTGCACAAGTCTTTTGTAGTGTGTACGCAGTTAGTTAGTTAGTTAGTTAGTCGACAGATCATCCTCGTTGCACATCGAACCATTCAGTCCATAAGTGCTAATTACTAATGTTAATTGTTACTGTACTAACACTAGGTACTCTTAGCCGGTTCTCGGTTCGTTACTACTGTCTGATGCTGTGTGGTGCATCAGTATGCATCACTCTCTTTGATGAATCAATTTCCTTCTAGCGTATGTTACGTTTCTGTATGCAACTTTATTGACTCTTGAACTGGTGTTCTTCAGAATGGGTTTTTTAATTCTTTCCCAAAACTTGTAGAGTTTCCTTGGATCTGGTAGGGAACCTAGGATAGAAACAACACATCTGGTGATAGTACTAGTCACTGATCCCTTCGGCTGAGTGTAAGCCTATCACCTTGCTTAATGATCTTTAGCTAACTAGACATAGTCATAGAGCAGATTAGCTACCCACCTAGAGCCGAATCAGGCTATGACAAAGAAAAAATCAGCAAACAGAATGCGGAACCCCGCCCACCAGGGACACCTACGGGAAGATCCCAATTATCCCTCATTACTCAATTCTCAACTAGTAAAGCTTATCAACACTTCACTAATCTATTTTAGCTAACAGAGCCAAGTATCACTTCACTACTCTAGCTAGTTTCCACTAACAGTGCTAATCATCACACTATAGTTTAACAAGGCTACTGCCTAAAGTAATTATAACGAATATATTATAATAGGTTATACCTTAAATGGCACTACTGCAGTCCTATCAATCATATCTACATCTGCCATTATAGGCACGTGCAAAATTAAATCACTAATTAACACACGGTAGATATTATTTCCACTAAGCACTGCAGTGCCCTGGCACTCTGACTAGAGCATTTTTCAAGTCCACCCTAGTTGATCCCAACTCGGGTTTATATGGCAAACTACCAAAGTTGGCCACGTGACGTTATCCTTTATGCCCCCCACACAGGTGGCACAGTGGCAGATCATCCCTTGTCAAGAATCCATTTTCCTGGCTTTAGTCCTGTCAAAGTTGTCAGTAATAGTTTAGATTCTCAAACAAGCCAGCGAGTTTCTGTCGAGTTACAACAAAGAGTTGCAAATAACCCCGTCAATCCTCTCGATGTGCCGGAAACCAAGAATTGACAGATGCACTGTTTTCTGCCTAGTCGGGCACTTCCGACCTGTTGATAAACTGTCAATCTTCTGTTCCGTGGTGACAATCCCAGCAGCCATTTCCGTCTGATGTCCGGCAGTATAGATGACAAACGGAACCATTCCATATCCTAAGCCGACAATCATATGTGATTCTAACTGTTAATGAACTGCCAACTCGATGTATCCATTCCTTCTCACTCACCACCAAATGTGTTTATGGGCTGACACGATATAACCTGTGCAGCTGTGTTTACTCTGTTAGTACGACTGTTGTGGCCTAGAAAATATACGCCACGCAAACGTCGGTATTATTAGCTGGTTAACTGATGGCGCTCGTGACATAGGCCCCCTCTTAAGAGAGTAGTCCATCTCACTCTTCTCCACCATGAGTTAAATCCAGATGATTCATTCCTCTTCTTCAGGAGCTGGGTGTCTTGACAAGAAATCCGCTCCAATATTCTCCTTCCCCGGAATGTACTCTACTGTGAAATTATATGGTTGAAGTAACAACGACCACCGCATCAAACGGGCGTTGAGCTTCTGAGAAGTAGCCAGGAACATCAGGGGCTGATGATCCGACTGAACCCGAAACTTAACTCCATACAAATATGGCTGAAATTTTTGCACTGCCCATACGAGGGACAAGCACTCTCTCTCGACGGTTGAATAATTCCTCTCCGCCTGTAGAAGTTTCTTACTTGCGTATGCCACAGGTTTCAAAACCGAAGCATCGTCTTTTCCTTCCTGTAACAAAGCGGCTCCAATTCCAATCGCACTCGCATCCGTTCTCAACACAAATGGTTTGGAAAGGTCAGGGAGCTGTAATACAGGTTTGCTGACCAAGGCCTCCTTTAACTGACTATAGGCATTCTCACATTCTGGTGTCCAAATGATTTGATCCGGTAATCCCTTTTTCAAGGTTTCCGTCAACGGAGCTCCCAGTTCCGTGAAATGTGGGATAAATTTGTGGTAGAACCCACACAACGAGAGAAAAGATCGCACATCCTTCTTCGTTTTTTGCCTTGGTGCATTTCTGATTTTCTCCAGGTTCTTCTCTTCTGGAACAATGTGTCCTGGCGTGATGGTGTGGCCTAGAAATTCCAGAGTCTGGTAACCAATCATGCACTTGGTTGGACGAGCAGTAAGCCCTGCTTCCTTGAGCCTATTAAACACTCTCTCCAACTATTGTAAGTGGTCATCCAGGCTGTCACTGGAAATCAGAATATCATCCATGAATGAGATGATGGACGGATCCTGTAACGGATCTAGTAAAGTCCTCATCATGCGTGTAAACACACTGGGTGCATTGCTGAGTCCAAAGGGCATGACCTTGAATTCGTAGTGTCCACTGGGTGTACTGAAAGCTAACAGGGTCGAATCTCCGGTTTGACTGGTATCTGATAGTACCCCCGACTCAGATCCACCTTTGAAAAGTACCGAGCCTTATGGAGCCTAGCGAATAGCTGAGTTGGATTCGGCAAAGGTTCCACCTGAAATTGTGTGTGACTGTTCAGCAGTCGGTAATCTATACACAACCTGTGTTCTCCACTTGGTTTGCGTAACAAAACTACCCCCGCATTGTATGGGGAGGTGGATGGTGCAATCACGTCATCCTCCAGCAGTTTTTGTATTTCCTCCTCCAGGGCCTTTTCTTTAGAGAATGGCACTGGGTAAACCTTTTGGCGAACAGGCTCCTGTGTGGTCAAAGTCATCTCGAACTCAACCAACCTCATCGTCCAGGTTTATCAGTCAGTATCTCCTTATGAGACTTGAGAACCTGGGTTATCCTTTCCCTCTCCTGGGAGGTCAGATCAGGGTTCACTTGCACATCCCTATAAGTTTCCTGGTGTACTAAGGGATATTCCCTGCCCTCGCTGGTTCCCACTTCTGTCTCCACTGCAACTGCCATTGCCATGAGGTGAGCTGCCTTGTCTCCGGGTCTCTCTTTGTATTTCCGCAAGAGATTGATATGGAAAATCTTCGACTTTCCCCGGATCCGGATCTGATAGTTGGTTCTGGATATTACCCTTTCCACGGGAAATGGTCCTTGCCAACCTATCTCCAGTTTGTTGTTTCCCGTTGGGAGTAACAACAAGACTTTATCTCCTACCTCTAGAGATCTTTCTTTAGACCTACGGTTGTAGTAAGCCGCATGTCTTTTCCTGGCCTTTTTCAAGTTTTGATTTGCCAGAGTCCATCCCTTATGGAGTTTTTCTTTCAGTTCCTCCACGTATTGATAGGATGAGATCACTTCTTCTGACGTCCCCTCTTCAGTCCAACTCCTCAACATGGCTTCCAACGGTCCTTTGATTGGACGACCAAACAGCAACGTAGCGGGTGGTAGTCCTGTTGAGCCATGAGGAACTTCCCGATAGGCAAAGAGTGCTGCTGGGATATATTCATCCCACCTATCAGGTTTTTCCTGCGCTAATTTCCTGAGCATTGTCATCAACGTGCCGTTGAAACGCTCTACTTGTCCATTGGCTTGAGGGTGGTAAGGGCTGGTATGTATGTGGTTAGAGTGAAACACCCTAAATACCTCCTCCATGAGTTTTCCACAAAACTGAGATCCATTATCCGTCAGAATTTGATCCGGAAAGCCTAATCTGGTAAAGGCCTCCATCAGTGCGTCCGCCACTCTTTTCGAGTCAATCGTGGTCAACGGTACAGCCTCACCCCACATTGTACAGCAATCCACCATTGTAAGTATATACATGTTCCTCTTCCTAGTCCTGGGAAGTGGACCCACGATATCGATGGCTACCCTCTCGAAAGGAGAGTTCATGATGGGCATCTCACCCAACATCACCGGTGCTGTCCAGTGTTTCGGTGCCACCCTCTGGCACTCAGGGCATGACTTCACATACCGACGCACATCATCTGTCATTCCCGGCCAATAGTAGTGGCAGGAAATCCGCTGCATGGTGGCGGCAATACCCATGTGTCCACTAAAGGAGATGGTATGCCCCATATGAAGAATCTGGGACCGGTGAGCTTTCGGGACGACCAACTGACCGTATAGGTTGTCTCCCCTTCCTGCTCTCCTGTAGAGTATCCTATTCTTCATGTAGTACTGCCCCCGTCCTGGTGGATCAGCACTTTTCTGCAGCTTTTTGTAGCAAGGACGTAAAGTATCATCCTCACTCTGGGCAGTTCGTAGCTCCCCCGGCATTGGGTTAGTCACAATTGCGTCTGCCTCTTCCGTTTTCGTCTGAGAGCGAGTCTGCATTGCTCCCATATGAATTGGCTCCCTGGGCATTCCCAGAAAGACATACCGGCAACCTAGGATGACTGGAAAAATGGGATCGGTCAATACAGCGGCCTTGATGGTGCCGGTGACGTACCTTGACCGAATCTCCACATTAGCAATGGGCAACTTCATGGTTACAGCACTCTTCTGTGCAGGCTGTATGTCCAATGTTTCACCTGTGAATTGTTCTGGATGTACCAGATCCGCAGAAATCACGGCCTCCCCGTCCAGTCCTGTGTCGTATAAACACTCCACTTGACGACCGTTAACCTCTACCAATTCCACTACCGGTGGTTTTATCCTGGTCTGGAGTCTCTTCCTCGGCCTCGACCTGTTCGGTGGGCTCCACCTTAGGTTTCCCTGAGCACACGACGAATTGAGTGTCTCCTGACTTTCCCCTGCAGTCAATAGCATTGTGCGTATTCGACTGGCATTGGTTGCACCATTTCCCTGTCCTAGATTTTCTATTGTCGGACTTGAATGAGCTCTCCTGGTGGCGAGCTTCCTTGTTGACCTTGGCATTTTCCGTGACAACCTCCTTGGATGTCACTTGACATGCTGCAAAGTGAGGGTTCTTAGCCTTCGATTTGCAGTCCCTCGTATTGTGAGAGGGTGACTTACAAATTGAACGCCACTTCTCCGACCACGGTCGTTTAGGTGTAGAGCTTGAAGTGCTCTTGCTTCCCTCCTTCTTCTTCTCTGAACTATCCTCTGATTTTTGCACATAAGGTTCCCACTTTTTTGTTCCTGAGTTTTTGGCTTTCTTCTTGTCATGTTTCTCTTGACTTTTGGAGTTGGTGGAAAGGTTTTCCCCTGCCTCCCCATGTACCTCGACGAACCGTTCTGCTAATTTAGTCACGAGGTCAATACGTTCCGCTCCTTGTTCTCCCAGGAACGTCCTGAGAGGTTTAGACATTTGCTTCTTCAGCTGGTCGACCACCATGAGCTCTTCCAGACTCTCATAGTCATGTGCGAACCCAGCCAAATCCATCCACTTATGGAGATAAGATTTAAGACGCAAACTGTAGGCGGCAAACAACTCTCCAGGTTCTCGTTTCGCTGCTCGAAATTTTTTCCGGTAGGTATGTGACGTAACCTCGAATCGTTTCAGCAGAGCCGTCTTTAACTCATCATAATTGTTCTCATGTCCTGGTGGCAGGCGAGTATAAACCTCGTATCCCGTCCCGCGTAATCCCTGGGATAGCTTAAGATTCCATTTGTTACGTTCCAGACCCATAGCAACTGACATAGCCTCGAAGCGTTGAAGGTATTGATCAATCTTATCTTTGTCCTCCTCGTAGACCGCTAAAGGAAACTTCATAGCATGGTACCCATGTCCACCTACTGGTGTTGATCCTGGGATGGAGGAACCTCCAACTGCTCCCTCAGTTTCTCCATTAGATTTACTCTTCAACTCGAGTTCCCTCATCCGGTACTCGTGCTCCCTTTTCTGTGCTTCCTGTTCAGCTTCTAATTTCCTAGCTGCTTGTTCAGCTTCAAATTTCCTAGCTGCTTGCTCAGCTTCCAATTTCCTAGCTGCTTGCTCAGCTTCCAATTTCTTAGCTGCTTGTTCCAACTCCATCCTTCTCAATTCCAGCTCAGCCTTTCGATCTTCCCTTTCTGCTTGACGATACTCTCTCTCCACTTCCTGTATGTAATCCGTTAGAGCAGACCCAGCCAATCCCATTTCTTCCCCCCTTGCCTTTAATTCTGCGGTGCTAAGTTTAGAGGTGGCCATTATACAGAGAGGTAAGCTAGCAGGTCTAGTACAATATAACTGCAAATTACTATACAGATATATGACCAAGTACTATAAATCTAGATATTACCACACACAGCACATTCACTCAGTGACAAGAGTAGAATCAGGACCACAGACCTATGCAGACGTGTGAAGTGTGAACAGGTAAGATATTAGTCCTAACCCCTATCCACATTAACTCTAGCTGGATTCTCCAAAATGATATCTCCCTCTTATAACTAAGGATCCCGTGTCAAAAGACCCCGTTGTCAGAGGATCCCACTGTCAAAGGGTCCTGCTTGCAGGAGATCTCGCTGTCCAAGGATTCCGTTTACGGGAGATCCCGCTGTCCAAGGATTCCGTTACGAGAGATCCCGCTGTCCCAATATCCCGGACGAGCCCCCAATAATGTCGTGTCCTCCTTTAAAGTGTCGTCCCTGGAGTGAGGAGATCCGACACCCACATTATAATATTTTTTTTCCTCTCAATATTCTGGAGAATCCACCAGCTTCCGTCCAACACACTCCATCAGCCTATGGACACCTTTTCCTATCACTCGCACACTGTCGTACTATGCCCCCTTCTCATACTTCCCCAACGCAACATACTCAACAACTCTTGCTTCTAAAAATTAATAAAGATTAATTTATTAAAATAAAAGTGTAACGTATATGAGACGTGTATGTGAAGAAAATGTGTGACGTGTTTCTATAAAGTGTGTAGACTCTGACTCTCAGACAGCAACCCAGTCAGCTGATCCCAGCAAAGATAGACCACAGCACGTTACGTCAGAACATGTACTTCTCACCCGTTGCCGAAACCATCTTGCCGGATACTGCTTTGCCTCTGTAGACCTCTGGTAATCCAATTTCATGAACATCCGAAATAGACACCGGTGGTATTAACAGTTAATCCTGGACCGGTTGCACTCTACACAATGTCCGTTCCTAACGTTCCTTAACAAACTGCACAAGTCTTTTGTAGTGTGTACGCAGTTAGTTAGTTAGTTAGTTAGTCGACAGATCATCCTCGTTGCACATCGAACCATTCAGTCCATAAGTGCTAATTACTAATGTTAATTGTTACTGTACTAACACTAGGTACTCTTAGCCGGTTCTCGGTTCGTTACTACTGTCTGATGCTGTGTGGTGCATCAGTATGCATCACTCTCTTTGATGAATCAATTTCCTTCTAGCGTAAGTTACGTTTCTGTATGCAACTTTATTGACTCTTGAACTGGTGTTCTTCAGAATGGGTTTTTTAATTCTTTCCCAAAACTTGTAGAGTTTCCTTGGATCTGGTAGGGAACCTAGGATAGAAACAACACATCTGGTGATAGTACTAGTCACTGATCCCTTCGGCTGAGTGTAAGCCTATCACCTTGCTTAATGATCTTTAGCTAACTAGACTTAGTCATAGAGCAGATTAGCTACCCACCTAGAGCCGAATCAGGCTATGACAAAGAAAAAATCAGCAAACAGAATGCGGAACCCCGCCCACCAGGGACACCTACGGGAAGATCCCAATTATCCCTCATTACTCAATTCTCAACTAGTAAAGCTTATCAACACTTCACTAATCTATTTTAGCTAACAGAGCCAAGTATCACTTCACTACTCTAGCTAGTTTCCACTAACAGTGCTAATCATCACACTATAGTTTAACAAGGCTACTGCCTAAAGTAATTATAACGAATATATTATAATAGGTTATACCTTAAATGGCACTACTGCAGTCCTATCAATCATATCTACATCTGCCATTATAGGCACGTGCAAAATTAAATCACTAATTAACACACAGTAGATATTATTTCCACTAAGCACTGCAGTGCCCTGGCACTCTGACTAGAGCATTTTTCAAGTCCACCCTAGTTGATCCCAACTCGGGTTTATATGGCAAACTACCAAAGTTGGCCACGTGACGTTATCCTTTATGCCCCCCACACAGGTGGCACAGTGGCAGATCATCCCTTGTCAAGAATCCATTTTCCTGGCTTTAGTCCTGTCAAAGTTGTCAGTAATAGTTTAGATTCTCAAACAAGCCAGCGAGTTTCTGTCGAGTTACAACAAAGAGTTGCAAATAACCCCGTCAATCCTCTCGATGTGCCGGAAACCAAGAATTGACAGATGCACTGTTTTCTGCCTAGTCGGGCACTTCCGACCTGTTGATAAACTGTCAATCTTCTGTTCCGTGGTGGCAATCCCAGCAGCCATTTCCGTCTGATGTCCGGCAGTATAGATGACAAACGGAACCATTCCATATCCTAAGCCGACAATCATATGTGATTCTAACTGTTAATGAACTGCCAACTCGATGTATCCATTCCTTCTCACTCACCACCAAATGTGTTTATGGGCTGACACGATGTAACCTGTGCAGCTGTGTTTACTCTGTTAGTACGACTGTTGTGGCCTAGAAAATATACGCCACGCAAACGTCGGTATTATTAGCTGGTTAACTCATGGCGCTCGTGACACGCATACACAATACTCACACACATACACACAAACACAAACACAAACAGAGATGAGCTGAGCTGAGTTGAGCTGAGTTGAGATGAATAGAGTTGAGCTGAGTTGAGTTGATTCAAGAACCAACATCACGATACTCTGGACATTTCCATACTTGCTCCATCCTCATCTTCAACAACCAGCGAAGAGTTCCAATACTAATGGTACCAGTTGAAGTCTGATTCTATGTCCTTCTGGCCTTTCCTCTGAGAACTGAGTGTCGATCCGATCCTCTGGTCACTCCCTGCAGCACCATTCTCTCCAGGCAATGATGGTGTATCTAGTGCACTTGTTCTTCTGCACTATACACACGTTTCCAAAGGCCCATGACCACACCTGCTTTACCGTACAACAATACCCCACCTAAAGATGCTGACCCTGCCAGTTTGTCCGTCTGCTCGTTTCCCAACACACCATCATGTCCCGGGGAAAAGATATAACGGATGTTCCATATCTTTGATTCTAAATTGATGCATACATTCTTCTAAAACTATACTGGAGGCTAATGATGAAGGCAAGCGAGCAAGGGGTAGACAACGATACAAGTGGCAAGATACCATCATGAGATGGACTAACAGCAGTCTGACAGAATGTACAATAAAGGCTAGAGACAGGCATTGTTGGAGATCTATTGCTGCCAACCTTCATTGTGAAAACGGTGATTGATTGCCTCGGCACAAAGCATCCTTGTCTTCTTCACACCCAGCATGCTCTGTCAGGTCTTTAGCACAAGTGGGAATGAAGAAGAGTAACATTATGGCTTGTCTGTACACCTTTTAACTCTCAAGTATCCCATTACCTGACTCCAGGTGTGCAGATATCTACTGATCTAGATACACCTTTCCACTGCTTTCGTCTTTAATGAAGCATAATCCAGGACGTAGCTAAGGTATCATCCTCTACTAAGCGCTGTATGACGTGATTCCTTTCACATAACGTGTTTCGTTTGATATAACGTGTTTCCTTTCACATGACGTGTTCTTCTCACATGACGTGTTCTTTTCACATGACGTGTTTCCTTTCACATGACAGGTTTCCTTTCACATGACGACGTACGTGTTTCCTTTCACTCTTGCCGGCTATCGCATGCAGTCTAGCATCCGCCATTGTGTTTCCTGTCAATTTCACGGTGTTTCCTGTCAATTTAGAAGAGTTATAAATCCGGCTCATTACCGTCCGGCCGTTTGTCGTTTTCTTACGACGGTTACAGTCAGTCTCATTATGCTCCATCTGAGGTCAATTTAGGAACCGATGTGGTGTAGGGCTAGACACTCGTCTGCCGGCCCAGTGGTCGTGGGCTCGATCCGTATCTAGGCCGATTAAGAATTTTGAAACTGACCCAGCCTCAAATAGGTACCAGGATAATCGTGGCGAATAAATGCAGCCGCCGAGATACTGACCCCATCACCCAACTAGTGCTGAATTGTCTGTAACAAAATGGGATTAGCACCATATACCCAAAGCGACTTAAACGTGTACATGGGTTCTTTACTGTACTTACTACAGTCAATGTGTAGAAGCCACACATTTTGTCATGTCTAGATTACCCCTTGACATCCAATGGAAGATTTGATAAAGAAACGAATCGACACTACCATAGACTATTTAACTAGAACGAGAAACAATGGGAAGCCAGAAATATCACGACAGGAAAGACAATATTACGATAATAATTACAACAGCACGACGAGAATGACAGCACCCCGACAAGAATGATAAGACCACCACGAGAATGACAACACCACGACATGAATGATAACATCACGATGAGAATGATAACACGACTACGAGAGTGATAACACCACCACGAGAATGACAACACGACTACGAGAGTGATAACACCACCACGAGAATGACAACACCACGACAAGAATGATAACACCACGATGAGAATGACAACACCACTACAATAATGACAACGCCACTACAATAATGACAAAACCACTACAAGAATGACAACACAACGACGAGAATGACAACACCACTACAATAATGACAACATCACGACGAGAATGACAACACCACTACAAGAATGACAACACCACTACAATAATGACAACACCACTACAATAATGACAACACCACTACAATAATGACAACACCACAACGAGAATGACAACACCACTACAATAATGACAACACCACGACGAGAATGACAACACCACTACAAAAATGACAACACCACGATGAGTATGACAACACAACGACGAGAATAACAACACCTCGACGAGAATGACAACACCACTACAATAATGACAACACCACTACAAGAATGACAACACCACGACGAAAATGACAACACCACTACAAGAATGACAACATCACTACAAGAATGACAACACCACGACGAGAATGACAACACCACTACAAGAATGACAACACCACGACGAGAATGACAATATGGCATCAAGAATAACTATATCCCGACAAGAATCATATCTGATTTCTGAAAGGTTAAGTATGGGTTATTCTTCTGTGTAGATTGTAGATTTAAAAGCTGGACAAGGATTAATGCAATGCAATGGTAAATCGCCTGGGGGAATTGGGTATGCGGTTTTTAAGAAGAATATTGAGAACATCGTGAGCAGAAGAAATAGCATACACTGTGGCTGAGGTATTAGCAGCTCCAAGCGTTACTATATTACTTATGACAATCAGAAGAAAAAGACACATCAACAAAACAAATAGAACAGATAATTAGCATCATGTGATAAAATACAACGCCAGACAAGCCAAGGAAAAGAGAGAAAATGTTTACGGAAAAGTTAACTCAGAATTCTTGGTCAAGTGCTGACGCCACAGCCCTCAGAGAATGCCCGTATATGATCGCTCTTTCATCAGAAGATGTTAAAGAGTATGAATATCTATAGTTTCAGTGACATGATGCTAAGCCACGCATGTACTCCGTCTTCTTCTAAGTCCCTTCCGGCTAGGGCCAAAGTGGGTTCCCAAATGCAACAGGTGTAGACGCAAAAGCTCCCCCGTGTTTTTCCTCGTGCAATAGGAGATAATTGAGGGCCAGCATTGTGTCAGACCCTGGCGCCACCTCGGGGTGCGCTGGGTTCTTTTTTACTGCAAGCTGACACAGCTAGAAAGCAGTTTGTAAGAAAAGTTATTATGTCCGCCAAAATCCGGGCTCTGTGGTCAAAGGCTTGCGAATGCGGTTCGTGAGCCACTTACCAGGCGTTCGAAAAGCAGCCGCGAAAGATTTGTGCAGCAGACCGTGTCGCGTTGTGTTATAACGTATTGGTATGGGAGCCGGTCGTTCAGAAAGTAATGGCAAACTACTGAACGTAAACACTTGCCTAGTACATGAACGAATGAACGAACGGACTTTATTTTCAAAGGGTAACAAATTGGGCACGCAGGCTCGTCTTACATTCGGCCCTTCCAATCACTCATCTTTCGTTCATCAAATGTTCATAGGAAAAACATTGTCAAACAACATGAACATGACAACATGAGTATTGTCAACAACATGAACAACAGCTGAAGAATGATGGTGTTGACTGCGACGTCCTTTAAGGGATATGCAACATAAAAAAAGGCTCAAGAGGTGCGGGTTAGATCTCTGCATAGGGATGGGAGTATTTCCAGGAACTGTTTGTATCTAATGATATCACTCGCTCCCCTGATCTCTTGGATAGTGAGATCTGATTCTTAGCCTTCTCGTATAAGGACGAAAAACAGGAGATTTCGTGAGCAAGTTGTGCACGTTAAAACCCCCAAGGCAGTTGAAAATGGCAACGTGTAGTCTGTATGGCAAAAATGTTAGGAAAAAGTAAACCTACTCATGGCTATATAGGGCCCGTTACCACGAATAGAATCTGTCTAGAACAGTGGTTCTCAGCCGGAAGGGAATCCCCCCCCCCCCAGGGGGGAATTTTAGGGTTTCCAGGGGGTGGGGGGTGGAGGGAAATTAAGATTATTTCAAGATCGCGTTAATACAAGAACCGATTACTTGATATTTTTTCCCCTTCATACTTTACGGTTCTATATGTCTCACCCTTCTGAAATTCATTTTATAACGTAAGGAGACCAGCAAATCACGTTTTATGTAGACGTCTAGACTTGTTTTAGTATGTGCTATTAAATTTAGCTTCCATTACTACGTATACTGTGTAGGAACGGGGGGAGGATTTTTAAGGAGGAAATACGAAAGGGGAGAATGACGTTCTAAAAATATAGTGAAGGGGGGCACGGGCCCCCAAAAAAAAAAAATTGAGAACCACTGGTCTAGAGGCAGTATTTTTGTTGTGTTTGTTTAATTCGCATATCCTTTACAGGACATCGCTGTCAACAGCAGCATCTTTCAGCTGTCTGTTGATTTCTTGGCAAGATTACCCTCAGTACTTTGCCATTGCTTTCTGAGCGGCCGGCTCAGTTATCCCGCAAGTCACCAGCGGGGGTCGAACCGCTCCCAGCTCTCGTCCGCTACGAGACTCAGAGGCAGTATACCTGACACAAATTCATGCAGAAGTGGGGCACATTCACCTATGCCGGGGATAACTAGTTGTGACACACTCCCATCGACAGAAGTGGGGCACATTCACGTGTGCCGGGGATAACTAGTTGTGACACTCCCATCGACAAAGGAACGAAGAAGAAGAAGAAGTAAGATAAGAAAATCAACTTCAATAAAATTGCAGACGTCAAAGAGAGGTCTTGGCCGTCAATGTTTGCCACATACCAGGCACCCAGAATAGAAGTTCTAATGCGTATACCAGTGAACTGTCCGTTTAATTCTGACACATTATTCGTATTGAACATGTTTGTACAATTGTTCAGGGGTTTTTCTGACGTCTCTCAGCTTATCTTATGACTGTCTGCATCTGAGACGTTGTTGTTGTGTTATTCCTAGTCCTGCCCACCTCACAGTAATGACGGTAAACAAAGATTGCATCAATCCACTTTCTGTAATCTACGGTTGTACTGGCGTGTCAGACAAGTGAAACTGACTGCTGGTGTTATTGGAACCATTGACATGGGTGTCAGTTATGCTTCTGAACCATCGCATTTGCATCTCTACAATATAGCTTCTTCTTTCTTCTTCACACCCCCCCCCCCCCTCCTCTTCCTTCTTCTTGTTCTTGTTCTACCCCCTTCCTTCTTCCGTTCTTGTTGTCTCCTTCAACGACCGTATACGAGGGTAAGTTAATAAGTAAGTCACAAATGGCTGTAGAAAAATAACTAAATATGATAACAACTTGAAACCAGTTTATGTTCATACATACTTTGTCCCTTTATTTCTCAACATAATTTTCACCAACATCGATGCACTTATCCCATCGTTTTATCAGTCCTCCCAAACCGGCTGCATAGAACTGCCTGCTCTGTTTTCTAATCACGTTTTCACTTCACTTTCAACTTCGGTGTCATTCGCGAAATGTCTCCAGCCAGTGTGGGTTGTTAGTGTTTATGCTGACAAATATTTGTCCCGTAAAGAGACAGATTGTATTTGCAGCAAAGAACCTCAATGGCTCGGAACGCTGAAGAAGAAGAAGAAGAAGAAGAAGTAAAGCGGTGCACAGCTGGGTAGAAAATGATACGAGGGCGAGCCAATAAGTAAGTCACACCGCTTTGTGGGATGACCGGTAAATGAAAACAAAGCACGGAGTTCTATGCAGCCGATTTGGGAAGACTGATAAAACAATGAGATAAGTGCATCAATGTTGGTGGAAATTATGTTAAGAAATAAACGGACAGTGTATGTATAAAAATAAACTTGTTTGAAGTTGTTATCATGTGTAGTTATTTTTCTACAGCCATTTGTGACCTACTTATTAACTTACCCTCGTGCTATTCATTTATTCCTGTACGGGTCATAAAGATTACGGTTGGTTTGAGGTCTTCAAAGGTCCCACACAGTTTGTGACGAAGAGTGGCACCTGTAAGCACCTGCGCCCTGATGTCAGAGAGATACGTTTCTCTGAGCTTGTGAAGTGAATGAGCTCCTTGACTTAGTTTGTTCATCTGTGGAGGTTATCTCTGTGACTTTCATGACTCCACACATCTCGCCAGCTCTTCTATGACTGTGTTGTTTGTCCATCAAGAATCATGGTGACCATTCATTTCATCCAGTGAGGTTGAAAGTATGGACCCGTGAGTTCTAAGATGGCTGGTAAGACCTGTCTTGGCCCGAAATGTTCTTTGACAATGTGGGCAAAGATTGTTTGACGTTCCAGGAGGAGGATCTGCTGCAGTGGTTGAAGTTGGGTGAAGAATGACTTGTGCGATGAATTGGATTAAAGTGAGGAAGAGCTGCGCAATTGGTCGACCACACTCTCTCGTCTGAGTCCATCTGATTCCAGTGGCAGGACAAGTCAAGACGACTGGAGACGAATACAGGTGCAGTGGATGACCAGGGCGCTCTACGTGCCTTGCCGTGCTCATTACGTTCCACAACGCTTTGCAGGTAAACGCCGTCTTGCCCGTTGAATCATCAATGACTTTCCCCCTCCTTTCAATGGCTGTACGTCATACATCTCGGCAGCTCTTCCGTGGTTCAGGTGTGAAGGCTTTACATTTACATGTATCAGTTTCTATATATCTGCATGTTGTAGGTAGGTTTCTTTTGCAAAGTGCCTTGGACTTGTCGCTAGTAGTCTGGTTATGGTTCTAACCTGAAATGTAGAGTACCTCCAGATTGGGAACACAGTCTTGTCACCGACCCCAGTCCTATAGATTGCTCGCAAGTGTTAAAACTCATAGAATTCTAGAGGAACCACAATCAACAACAATAACAACAACAACAAGAATAATATCATTACAATAATAATAATAATACGAAGAACCATCCATTCATCATGTGCCATGCCGGTAAGCGTGGACGGTCATGTACTACCATGTCACTCGATCACCAGAGTCGTGGTTCAGCTCTGTGTTTCTGTCTCGGCCATGCCACGTGGCCAAGCCATCCAGGTATTTACTTCTCGGTCTTCCCCTTCGTCTCTTTCCTTCGATCTTGCCAGTCGTCACCAAGTTCTCCAATACGAAGAACAACAACAACAAAAACAAGAACAACAATAACAATAACAACAACAACAACAGGAACAACAACAATAACAACATCAGCATCAACAAGGACAATAACGGCAATAATAATAATAATAATAATAATAATAATAATAATATAAGAAGAAGAAGAAGAAGAAGAAGAAGAAGAAGAAGAAGAAGAAGAAGAAGAAGAAAGAAGACGAAGAAGAAGAAGAAGAAGAAGAAGAAGAAGAAGAAGAAGAAGAAGAAGAAGAAGAAGAAGAAGAAGAAGAAGAAGAAGAAGAAGAAGAAGAAGAAGAAGAACAACAACAACAACAACAACAACAACAACAACAATAACAACAACAACGACGACAACAAAAGCAAGAATAACAACAATAACAGTAAACATTCCATGTTTGTAAAAACGCCATTTTTGTTCTTAGACAACTTATAGAAAAATCAATCGAATTCAATGAAACACTCTACTTAGCCTTTGTCGACCAAGAAAAGGCATTTGATAGGGTAGATAGAAACAAGCTGTGGGAAATCCTTAAACAATATGGAGTGAGTACACATCTAACAAACCTATGTAGAAGTTTATACAACAACAGTGAATGCATAGTGAGAGCAACTGGAGGACACTCAGAACCCTTCACCATAAGATCTGGAGTACGACAAGGTTGTGTCCTGTCCCCTCTCTTGTTCATAACATATATAGACAACATATGTAAAGAAACCAGCCAAGCAGAGACAGCCAGAATACCGCATGACGAGAACACAGAAGAAGAACCATCTGCAAATCTAACCATTAGAGAACTCCTGTTTGCGGACGACCAAGCACTAATAGCAAAATCAGAAGCTGGATTACAAGACCGCATGAATAGTCTAAACGAAATGTGTAGGGAACATAACATGAAAATTAGCACAAGCAAAACAGAGGTAATGACTATAACTAAAGAAGAACAAACAGCAACAATTCACCTAAACGAACATCCCTTGAAACAAGTAAAGAGCTTCAAGTACCTAGGAAGTATAATATCATCAAATGGCAGATCAGAAGACGAGATTGAAAATAGGTGCAATAAGGCAAATCAACTCATTGGACAAATGGCACCAATACTAAAGAACAAACATGTATCAATAACTACTAAGAAAGCACTTTACAACACAATCTTCCTACCAACTCTGTGCTACCAATGCCAAACCTGGACAATGACAGAAAAAGAGAAAAGAAAAATCACAACAACAGAAATGAGGTTCCTGAGAAGAATACTCAACGTATCAAGAAGAGATAAGATCAGAAATGAAGAAATCAGGACTAAAGTGGGGGTTAAAGCTGCTCTAGATTTTATTAGAAAGCAGCAAGTCAAATGGTTTGGCCATGCAAGTAGGTTACCAGTCAACAGCATGCCACAACAAGCAATGATGTACAGACCAGATGGAAACAGAGGAAGAGGCCGACCACGTAAACGTTGGACGGAGGGAATAACAGAATCCATGGGAATGTCGATATACGAAGCCCATAATCGGGCACTCTCACGAAGTTTATACTTCACCTCGACACCGCAAGGTACAAGAGGATCATGATGAGAGTGAGATGATGAGAGTGACAGTAAACATAACAACAACAATAATAACAGCAACAACAACAACAATAACAACATAAGCAACTACAACAACATAAACAATTACGACAACAATAACAACAACAGCAACAATGATTTATACATTTATTCCTGCACAGCGGCAACAATAAGAATGATTTACACGTATACTCCTTTACAATAACAACAACAACAATAACAACCACACATGCTACACACATTTATCTCTGCCGGATGTTTTCCAGATTCCAGACTGAACATAGCTTCACACTGTTATGTTTTCCAGATTCCAGATTGGACCTAGCTCCACTTCCTTTCTCACGCCGGGAGAAGATAACTCTGCCAGTAAAGCCAGCGATTCTTATTTGCTCAAGTCAAACTAGCGGGTAATTGCCTACATCAAGGCACAAACATAAATCATAAATCAATAGTGAATCCCTCACTAAACTCGCCTACATGTTTTGCTGGGAAATGCCTAGGCTAAGCAACATTTCAGGTAAACGGTGTATGAAGTTCGTGTCACAGTGAGTTGTAATAAGTCAGACACCTGTAAAAGCTTAGCTGAAAGAAAACAAATTAGCATTATTAACAATGCTGTGTTGTTTACAGCATTCCTACAACTGTTGTTGGTACGACAACGATCTAACATTATCACAGAGAAATTATTGTTGGCAATAAATCATTTCTAGGGCTTGGCCAGGTGATGTTTATTATTGCGTATTCTTAAACTGATCATTATCATTATCATGTGCCATGCCGTCTCCAGTCGTCTTGACGTGGGCAGTCATGTTTTGCCATCTCACTCGATCACCAATATCGTGGTTAGCTCAGTGTTTTTGTTTCGACCATATAACATGGCCATGCCATCCAGGTATTTACTTCGCTGTCCTCCCCTTGTTCTCTTCCCCTAGATCTTGCCAATTGTCACTAACTTCTCCAATTTGTTACTTCTCATAACG
The DNA here is from genome assembly GCA_014155875.1 of Cepaea nemoralis. NCBI lineage: Eukaryota > Metazoa > Mollusca > Gastropoda > Stylommatophora > Helicidae > Cepaea > Cepaea nemoralis. The sequence continues at coordinate 261,092 of JACEFZ010012540.1, forward strand.
TGACAAAAATATTATGACTGTCTACGTCTAATTTCTCTAATCAGTTTACGGTTTTCATTTTATTTTCTTGTAGGACTGATCATTGGTTTTTCTGTCTGTCTATTCTTTGCATTCTCCTCAGAAACCACATTTCCACAGCCATCAGATGTTTTTCAGCATGTCTGCTCATTGTCCACGCTTCATTTCCATGCAAAAGCACAGGTTCTATGTAGCACCTCAACACTCTTTTTCTCGTTGCAAATGACATCTTTTTATTGGTCAGTATGTTTTTCATCTTGCAAAAGGCTGTCTTCGCCATGGCGATTCTTGTTCTAATTTCTTCAAGGCATATCCCAACAGACGTTATGACTGTTCCTAGATATTTTGTACCATTTCATTTGTTTAAGAATATCTCCATTTACTTGTATATTACATTGTGGTATTTCCTTCTTCTTAGTGACGACCATAACCTGTGTCTTCTTACAATTTAATTCTACCCCACCACCTCCCGTGAAGTTTTCGTGGCGAAGTGGTCAAGCCCTTTAACTCAGTCTCCGAAGGTTGTGGGTTCGATTTCGGGCCGCGTCCTTCGGTTCACGAGTGAAATTTTTTCGGAGACTCCTGTGGGTCGTCGCTAGAGCTACGGAGTTCGTGCTTTGTGCGACGCTTTCCGCGCTGCGGAAAGAGACTGAGCCATATGGGATGGATAACAACCCGGTGCAATGAAGTCGATCCTGTCGACTTTTAAGCAACTTTTTTTAATTATACCCCAAGTTGTTCACTGTATGCAACAATCGCATCTACTAAATGTTGAAGATCCTGCTCATTGTCTGCAATCAATACTGTATCATCCGCATATCTAATGTTATTGATGTTATGTCCCACAACGACGATTCCTTTCACATCATCAACATTTCTGAAAATACCCTCACCGCAGAGAGAAGAAAGATCTGGAGACATTACACATCCCTGTCCACACCTCGAAATAGACTTACGCCGAGCCACTTCATCATCAACCTCCATGGCAACTCGCCGTTTCCAATACATGTTTTCCATGAGTCCAAGGTCTTTCATACCCATTTGCAGTTCTGCAAGCATCTCCATCATACCGACATGTTCCACCCTACAGAAAGCCTCCGTGTAGTCAACAAGGCAAGGAAGCAAGTCCCTGTTCACCTCCACAGAACGTTCAACCAATGTTGTCAGCATACACACAGCATCCACTGCACCCCCGCCCTCCAAAAACCAATACCGCCCCTCTCCCACCTCGGGTTACCCTCTATTCCCAACTCCCTGCATGACAATCCCCAGCAAAATCCCCGCGATGTGGTTCATTACACAATTTGTTCGATATCGATCACACTCCAAGGCTCCCAATTTCGCCGGGAACGAAATAAACACAGAATTACACAACTCAGGAGACATATCTCCAGCATCACATACTCCGCTCAGCAATCTGGTACCCCCTCCACACTCCTCCAGGGCAGTGATCACCTCTGTCGAGATGTCGTCTGGACCCGGGGTCCCGCCAGACCTCACATGACCAAGAGCACTCTGAACCTCTATCCTCAGAATCGATGGTCCTTCACTATCACTCCGAACATCATAATGTTCTTCTTCCGCATCATCACAAAGACCCCCACAGAATCTGACTATGCATGTACTGTTGTGCTGTTTGTCGTGCTCCATGCAGTTACTTTCAAGCTGTCTCCCTTGTGCGCCCCTCTCCCCCACATAATTCTCTGATCCTCCCGTGAATCTCTTCACACCTGTCAGGATTACCCTTGTCGTGTCACCTTGCCTCGACCAGTCCTAAAATCCCCTCCGCCATTCACCTCCTACGACCCATCGTCTTCAACCCTGGGACAGCCGTTTCTGCAGCAAAACCGATTGAAATCCTCAACATCTCCCATTGATCATCCACATCTTGAAACAAGATCTCCAGATCAGACAACACATCAAATCTGCTCTCCACCCCTATGTTAAAATCGTCCCGTATTTTCTTGTCATTTTTAATGCACACAGATCATATTTAGTGTTTCCGGATGTATACTTGACGTTCTTTAATTTTACCTTTTATTTGCCTAAAATCGATCTGTGATCACTGTAACAGTCTGCATTTGGAACTGTTTTTTCCAACCGTTACACATTTCGAAACCTTCTGTTAATCAGGATGTAGTCTATCTGGTTCCTAAACCCTGCTGTCAGCACTTCTTCATGTCCATAATCTTCTGATATGCTGCTTAAACCAGGTGTTCCGACAGTCAGTTTTTCTTTTGCCCATTCTACAAGTCGGTATCCTCTCTCGTTTCGTTCTCCCAAACTACTTCTGTGCATCCATCACCTTGATTTACTACTTTCGCATTGAAGTCACCCATTATGATGTTTATTTCTGAACTATTACATTTCTTCGAAGCATTCTCCCCGTCATTATAAAATTCCTCTACACTATCTTCACTGCTTTCTCCCGTTGGGGCAAATAATTGAATGACGTTTATGTTAAAAGGTCTGCCGATTAATTTTACCAATAGAACCCTTTCTGACACTACCCAATATCCTTTAACAGATTTAGATGTTTTCAGATCCAAGGTAATTGCTACACCTCTTTGCCTTTCCTCTTCTCCAGAATATATAATCTTAAAATCCTCCCTTGTCTTAATCCTTGTCCCTTTACATCTCGTCTCACACAATCCTAATATGTTAATATTCGCTCTACCATTTCTTGTTTACTGTTATCCACTTTTCCAGCTGCACTCATTGTTCTAACATTCCAGGTTCCTACTTTCAATGACAGTATTCTTTTGCACCTAGTAGCCTGCTGACGCACATGACTGTTCCTACCGATCGAGCCTGCTGACGCACATGACTATTCCTACCGATCGAGGCTGCTCCTTCGGAGCAACTATTTACGCCGATTCTCTGATTTTCGGAGATTACGCAAAAGATAATTTTCTTGGCATCTGTAAAAAAAAGGTAGATTTCAATTGCTTTCCTTCTTAGCAGTGACCATACTGGTGTGTGACCGTAGGCATTGTCTCTCCAAAAACAGATCCTTTTTCTACTATCTTGACGCTGGAGACAATAACCGACAACTATCTGTCGGCTGCCCTTCAATCTCATCCACCACTTGCACCCATGGCTTCTCGTAACCCTGATCGGAAGGCTAAACGGGTACTCCACCTTACCTCTCCTTTGATAGGGAATACCCCTACCCCGCCACCCCTATTGGTGTAAGCGACCGGTATTTTAAAATCTCGACTCTTGGACACTTATTGGACAATTTGCAATAACAGGGCTAACAAACTAAGAGGATTGACTTCATTACACAGGGGTTGATCACATAAAGCTCGGTCTCTTTGAGCAGGGCAACCCGCCGAAAGCGTCGCACAAATCATGAACTCCGTAGCTCCAGCAATGACTCCCAGGAGTCCCCAACAAAATTGGACTCGTGAAACGAACGACGTGGCCAGGAATCGAACCCACAACCTTCCGAGCGTGAGACAGACGACGTAATCGTTTCGCCAAGAGGGCTCCCTTATGAGTCACGAAATGGTGAAGACATTCGAGGTGCGTGTGAATGTAGGTTTAGAGGAGAATTTATGAGGATATCCCATCAGTTGTGAGGGTATCGCCATCAGTTGTGAGGATATCGCCATCAGTTGTGAGGATATCGCCATCAGTTGTGAGGATATCGCCTTCAGTTGTGAGGATATCGCCATCAGTTGTGAGGATATCGCCATCAGCCAACAATTGTGAGGATGTCGCCAATAGATGTGAGGATATCGCCAACAAATTGAGGATATCGCCAACAATTGAGGATATCACCAACAGTTGTGAGGATCGCGAAGAGTGGAGGAAAGATCCGTTAGCTCCGGGTGTAAAATAACAACTGAAATGTATGGGGCACATTAGCAAATGATGTGAGATAGGGCATGTGGCCGTCTGTGACAAACACTTTAGACTCAACAGACGAGGAGGACAGAGATCTATGAATGAGGAGAACATAAGTACCTCACTGGAACGTATAATTGGGAAACTACTGAACGTATAATTGGGAAACTAATGAACGTATAACTAGGAAACTACTGAACGTATACATGGGAAACTACTGAACGTATAATTGGGAAACTACTGAATGTATAATTGCCTAGAAATTCTGACTGGGGTTTGGGTTCATAGTAGCCTCCTGCAAAGGACATGTTATTTCTCTTCGCTGTCTCTCTCTTGCTGTCTCCTCTCTTTCTCTCTCCCTCCTTCTCTCTCGCTCTCTATCCTCTCTCCACTCTCTCTCTACCTCTTTCTCTCTCTCCTCTCTCTCTCGCTCTCTCTCCCTCTTTCCATCACTCTCCCTCACCCCTCTCTCTCGCTCTGTCCCCTCTCTCTCTCGCTCTCTCTTTCCCTCCCTTTCTCCCCTCTCTCTCGCTCTGTCCCCCCCTCTCTCTCGCTCTCTCTCTTTCCCTCCCTCTCCCTCACTCCCTCTCTCTCTCTCTCCTTCATGTCTGAGAAATGCAGGGATTTAAAACTATTCAGAATATATGACACAATCGCAACGTATAAGTAAAAGTAAAACAGTGAGAACCTGCCTCATCGCCACGGCAAGTTAAGGATGTGAGTCACAGACTATTTCGCAATCGCTGAAGGTAAATCTCGAGGCCGTTCAGCTTAAATATTACGTGTAAGTTCTCAAATCATTTTCTGGACCAGGGAGAACTACATTACAAGGTAGCGGGTTCAACCTCTGCACAGGTCAGCTGGACTAAATTGTTGACTTCTCGTACTTGACTTAGGGACGTACATTACAACTACCTCAGAAGCCAGAGTGGGTTGGCCTGATGGCGAGGGACACTGGTAATAGGGAAAGCTAATCCCCCAGTAAAAATCAGTTCACTGTACTAGAAGTAATAGGATGTGTATGGATTACGCTTGAGTTCAAAGTGAGCGAACGCATTAAAAAAAAAGAATTCTATAGAACTCAACCTATAAGAAAACTACCTCATGCTTAGCAGCATGTCCCAGAAATTGAAACACTTTGACCATATTATAGGTCCCCGTGGTTCGGACAGTCATTGATGGAAGACATGATCCCTGGACGCAAAAGGCAGGGGTCGACCAACTCGAAAATACACCCACATTTTTACCCGTACTTTGCATGTGAAACGTGGACAGTGGGCAGACAAGCTGAAACACAACATCCATTGACAGTGGAAATGTGGCCTCTGAAGAAAATGTGAAGATTACCATGGACAGACAGTAAAACCAAACTGTACTCATCACAGTATACTCACCACACAGTACTCATTACAATGTACTCATCGCACTGTACTCACCACACTATACTGACCACACTGTACTTACAACACTGTACTCACCACACGGTACTGACAACATTGTATTCACCACTTTGTACTCACATCACTGTACTCACATCTCTGTACTCACATCACTGTACCCACCACACTGTACTCACCACATATTGTATCGAGCCCTGTGTATTAAGTAAACCAACCAGCTCTCACAGGTGGCTTATTTTCTAGAACCATTTGACGATTTGAACACATTAACACTGTAACACGTCGTGACAGATTACCAAACCTGCTCGGATCAACACTGGCGGGAAAGTCATTACCCAGCCTCACCCACTGTTCGGTTACAGCAGAGCAGAAGACCGTGAGGTACGAATTCAACGGCTGCTGTGTCGGAGGCATCACCATCATCTCACCAGGTTCATGTTACAGGTGCGCACACACAAGCGTATACTTACACACACATATATACACACACACTCTTTCTCACACATACTCACTCTCACATATACTCACACACATTCTCTCACACACACTCATAAAAACTCTCTCTTTCTCTCTCTCTCTATCCCTCCCCCTCTCTCTCTCTCTCTTTCTCTGACACACACACACACACACACACACACACACACACACACACACACACACACACACACACACAGGCACACGTGTTTCATAATTCCCCGACACACCATGTCGAAAGTTTGAAATCAGTTGCGGGCGATTTCTAAGCAGACCGCCATGTGTTGTTTTCTATGGTACGAAGTGTCGACAATTCAGAAAGCATGGCAAACTCAATCACTCAATCAATCATGTGCCATGCCAGAAAGCGTGGGCGGTCATGACTCGCCATTTCACTCGATCACCAGAGTCGTGGATCAGCTCAGTGTTCCTGTCTCGTCCATGCCATGTGGCCAAGCCATCCAGGTATTTTCCTCTCGGTCTTCCTCTTGGTCTGTTCCCTTCGATCTTGCCAGTTGTCACTAAGTTCTCCAATCCATTTCTTCTCATAACATGTCCAAAAAATTTTGACTGTCTACGTCTAATTTCTCTAATCAGTTTACGATTGTCATTTGTCTCCTGTAGTACTTGGTCATTGGTTTTTCTGTCTGTCCATGGTATTCTTTGCATTTTCCTCAGAAACCACATTTCTGCAGCCATCAGATGTTTTTCAGCTTGACTGCTCATTGTCAAGTTTCACATCCATACAAAAGAACAGGCTCTATGTATCCCCTCAACACTCTTTTTCTCGTTTCAATTGACATCATTTTATTGGTCAGAATGTTTTTCATCTTGCTAAAGGCTACTATTCGCCATGGCGATTCTTGTTCTAATCTCTTCAAGGCATCTCCCATCAGATGTTATGACTGTTCCGAGATAATTGTACCGATTCACTTGTTGAAGAATATGTCCCATTTACTTGTATATTACATTGTGATATTTCGTTCTTCCTAGTGACTACCATAACCTGTGTCTTTTTACAATTTAATTCTAACCCCAGTTGCTCACTGTGTACAACAACCGCATCTACTAATTGTTGCAGATCCTGCGCATTGTCTGCAATCAATACTGTATCATCTGCATATCTAATGTTATTGATGTTTCGTCCTCCAATGTTGATTCCATTTATATCTTCTACATTTCTGAAAATATTTTCACTGTATAGGGAAAAAAGATCTGGAGACATTACACATCCCTGCCTAACACCTCTCTTAATAGGCTGATATTGTCCCACTTCATTATCAATCATTATGGCAGCTTGTTGTTTCCAAATGTTTTGTATTTCCTTGTCATTACTCAATGTACACAAATCATATTTAGTGTTTCCTGTTATATACTTGACTTTCTTCAACTTTATCCTCAATGTTCCTGTAAGTAATCTGTGGTCACTATAATAATCAGCACTGGGAACTGTTTTTGCTATTGTTAACGCGTTTCTAAATCTTCTGCTATTCATAATGTAGTCAATCAGGTTTCTAATCCTGCTATCAGGACTCCTCCATGTCCATAACCTTCTAGGATGTTGCTTAAATCATGTGTTTCCTACGATCATTTCCTGGTCTGTTGCCCACTCTACGAGTCTGTATCCTCTTTCATTTCTCTCTCCTAAACCATAGTTTCCTACTGTGTATCTATCACCGTGATTTTCTACTTTTGCATTTAAATCCCCTATTATGATGTTTATTTCTGAATTTTCACATTTCTTTAAGGCAGGCTCTATGTCATTATAAAATTCCTCTACACTATCTTCACTGGATTCTCCTGTTGGGGCATATACTTGAATAACACTTATGTTAAAAGGTCTGCCACTTAATTTAACTAGTAGAACTCTGTCCGACACGGCCCAATATACTTGAATAGATTTTGATGTTTTCCGGTCCAAAATAATTGCCACTCCCCTTTGTCGATCTTCACCTCCAGAATAAATAATCTTAAAATCTTCATGTATCTTGATGCCTGCTCTTGTCCATCTCGTTTCGCACATTCCTTAAATATTATTTTTTTCTCTTTCCATTTCTTGCTTTATGTTATCTAATTTTTCGTCGTCGTTTGGCGTCCTAAAATTCAATTTTGCTAATTTTAATGTCTCTGTCCTTGTCTTGCGATGATCATTCATTAGGCGAATCATAATGTACTAGGCACTTTTGAAGCAAACTGCAAAAGAAAAAACTGTTTGCGTATCCTTTATATATATATAAAGATAGGTGCATGCCATGTGTTATGTAAATTGTCATGTGCCCTGCCAACTGGCGTCCAAGAAGACAGAAGGTTCGGGAACTTATCGTGGAACAATCTTCCTAGCTGGACAATATCGACAGATCAAGCGTGTAGACAATGTTAGAAATATAGCAGAAATCTTGGTAAGAACTATAGTTACGCACAGGATGAGGCGCTCACTGCGCTGTAGAAGACAGAACCCAAATGAACCCCTGTTTCATAATGTTTGTTTATTCTTCTGTGGTAGGGAAATGGAGACAGTAGTTTAAGCGTAAATCTGACATAAAGAGTAGGACTGCCAGGCCTGGGAGTGTATGAGGACATCTCTGCACAATGTGGTCTTGTCATTATTTAGTACCTTGCCAGTTGGCGTAGGTGATCATGCTTCTCCACAAATTGCGATCTCTGAGGGCATGGATCGATTCGTGTGGTGACTCCCTTCCTTGCCATGAAGAACCTGAATAATTTTATCACGCTATTTCCCCCTGTCTCTCGTTCCACAAATCTTTCCTGTTTTCACTCCATGTTCACGGGTTTGTCTTCTCATATATGTGGCCAAATAAAAAACAAAAACAAAATAACTGCCTCCGTTTGATGTTTATAATTTGTCTTTGCCACTTAGCACTCCTCAAAATGTCCAGATTGCCTATTTTAGCTGTCCAGTGAATTTTCAGCATTCTTCAATAAAACCACATATCCACGACTTCTAGGGATTCTTTCGCCTGTTTACTAATCGCACGAGAGGAATAAATGTGTCACCGCCTACAAGGTTAGTTAGTTGCATATCCTTTACAGGACGTTGCAGTCAACACCAGAATTTGTTTGCTGTTTGTGATCTCTTGGCAAGTTTACGTTCAATAGTTCCGCCTACAAAAGGAAAGTTAAATTCTCTTTCACAGCCCTTCCTTCAATTGAGGAGCGGCTGGCCGAGTGGCTACAATGCCGGATTCTCCTTCAATCGATCCGGGTTCGAATCCTCGGTAACGTGTAGTTTTTTTTCTGTTGGGGGTAAAAAAAAAAAAAAAGAAACCTCTAACCTGCATAGTTCGCGGAGACTGCATTAGCCAGGCGGCCTTAATTCACCAGGTTTAAACCCCTCCCCCTCCCCCTCCATACACTGAGAGGTACTATATTGGCACTCAATCGAAGCCCATCAGTCGTCTTGGGTACATATAGACACACATTGTATAGACCACCCGGCACTGGTGTGTGATGTGATCAATACGACGCCGACCGCCTTTACTACACATAACATGTCCTGGTACTAATTCTAGGCCTGTTCGACCTGGCAGATACACACTAGTTTGTGACTGTTGTTGTTGTTATTGCTGTTGTTCGATCGATACAGCAAGGCATTATGTAGGAGGGAACTGAACCGGTGTGTGTATCTAACGCCCTGGACATCTTAAGTCGTTGAAGTTCATGACATTCGGAGGGTGGGGGGGGGGGGCAATTTCTGGTAATTATTTTCTTTAAAAAATTTTTTTTAATATCTTTTTCTTTAAAAAATGATCAATCTTTTTCCAATTTTAAATAATTAATTCTTTTTAATCTATTAAATATTTATATTTAATCATTCCCATTTTATTTTCATTCAAAATTTTTTTGTTTCACAATCTCCCTATCTCTCAAATCTGGTTATTATCTTTTTCTTCAAAATCTATTTCATTTGCCTTTCTTCTTTTAATAATTTTATACTTATCCTCTAATTTTTCATTCTTTATAAAATAATGATTGTTCCTCTTGTTAAATATTCTTCTATCAAAATTAAAAATTAAAAATAATTTTTCCTTATTTTTTTTTTTCTATTTAAAACATTCAAAAAATTTAAAATTCTAAAAATTCCTTTATCATATTAAATTTTCTTATATTTTAATTAAAATAAAATTCATCAATTAATTTATTTTTTTTTAAATATTTTATTCTATCATCTATAAATTTCAATTTTAAAAAATACAATCCAATTTCCGTTCCTCATATGTTTTCACAATATTAAAAAAATTTCCCTTTACTACAATAATTAATATTTTTTGTTCCATTGGTTTTTTTCAATTTCTTTCAAATTTTTATCTATTGTTCTAATTTAATTTATTCTCCTTCTCTTTTTCTTAATTAGAAATTTTCTCTCTCAGTATCCCATTCCCTAATGGTTCTCTTTAAATAATTAAAAATCTCTTTTAATCCTCATATATCTTTATAAATCTCGTTTAAAAAAAAAAGAATCGTATCAATTCCCTCTCAATATCCTGTTTTCTAATGTTTTTTATTTTTAAAAAAAAAATCAAATTCTAATTAATTTATATTCTCTTTTTTGCATCTACTTTTCTTCTATTTTAAAATTCAAAAATTTTCTATCCCTTCCATTTCATATTCTTTTATTTCTTAAATTCATTCTAGTATATATATTATTTATGTCTTATTTCCAAGTCAAAATAATTTATTTCTTGTTTTTTCAAATTTTTATATTTTTTTTTCTTTTCAATCTTAAAATTCATTTCCTTTTTCTATTTTCATTGTAATTATCATCTAATTCTTCTTAAATCTTTAAATCTATTCTTTTTTCCTCTATCAATAAAATTATTCTTTCCTCTTATTTATTTTTTTTTCTCCATCTTCTTCTTCTAAATTCTTTTTTCAATATTCAAAAAAAAACATTCAAATTCTAAAATCATTTTATTTGTATTCTATCTCTTCCTCACCTCTCAAATTTCCAAAAAGTCCTTTAATTTATTCCATTTTATATCAATTCCAAATATTTTCGTTCCTATTTTCAAAATCTCATCCTTTATCCTCATTTTCTGAATAATTTAATTTTTTTTTTTAAAAATTTTTTATATCTGTTTTTTTAATTGTTTAAAAGTAAAAATTTGTCTTTAAAATAAAGTTTAAATCTTCCTCCTCTCAATTCAATCTTTAATAATACCTAGTTTGAAGGTTAATCTAAATCTTTTTTAAGTTTCTTACGTAAAAATTTATTAAAAAATTCATCTAATTCATTTTTTTATCTGTCAATCTGAGTGAATTGTTATCTGTATCTCGTTTTTATTTTTTTCAAATTTTTTTATACATATAAAAATACATCTATAATCCTTTCCTCTAAAAAAATCTAATTCTCCTTTCAAGCAACTTTTTCATATACAATCCAATCCGAAAACTAATATTTTTTTTTCCTTTTTTCCTCATCTTTCGATTTTTTCTCTCTCTTTATTCTTCAAATCTTAAATTTTATTCCTTCTATATAAAAGTAAAATTTTTAGCATTCTATAATATAAATCCCCTCAATTTTTCATAATCAAAAAATATTATTTATAAAGTCTTTATTTTCTATTCTTTCTATTATTTAATTAAATTTCCTTTCACCAAAATTGCTGTGTTTTATTTATTGTCTTGTTTCTCCATTTTATTAAAAATCTTCCACTTAAAAAATTAAAAATTTCCATAAAATTTATTGTAATAGTTTCTTCTTTGTTAATTTTCCTTTTTAAAATTTTAAAATCAATATGTGTCGTTCGTATAATTATTCAACCTCCTATCAGTCTATCCCCAATTAAATATTAAAATCTCTTTCAAACTCTTTACTAAATATTTAATTCTTTTTTATAAAATCAAAAATCTCTTTTTCTTATTTATATCCCTTGTTCTTCATCTTCTTTCCTATAATTTTCTGAAAATAGTTTTATTAATTTTGTGTTTAAATTCTCGATTCTTCCTTTTTCAAAAATTTTTCTATAAGTTTTTTTGGTTGTTGGGTTGCCGTCTTTATGTTTTTATTGTTTTCTTTCTTATCGTCTTTTTAAGAATTTTTTTTTGATATTATAATTTTTCTTTTTTTATTTCATTCTTTTAAAAAATATCTAATTTGTTATTCCTCTTCCTCCTTTCCCTTCTATTCTCTCAGGTTCTTTCATAAATCTTTTCTTTATCTCTTCTTTCTTTAGTAAATTTTTAATCTCCTATTAAATTTTGAAAATTAATTTATTCTTCTAATTCTTAATTTTCCTTCAATCGTTTCTCTTTCATTTTCCTCTCACAAAAATTTTTTCAATAATTCTTTTCCATTTCTAATTCGATTTTCTCTTATTAATTTTTTGTCCTCTAAAAAATCATTTTTAAATTTTTATTTTTTTCTTCTTAAGAAATTTAATCTTTATCACTTAAATATTATTTTGTGTCCTAGTTTTTTCTTAATTATAAAATTTAAATATGTTTTAAAATTTCATTTTTTCACAATTATAATTCTATTTCTAAATCGATTTTAAAACTCCATAACAATCCTTGTCCTTTTCGAAAAATTTTTTTCTTATTTTAATTCCTCTTTAGGAATTAAATTTTTTTAAGTTTCTTTATTTCCTGTTAAACAAATCAATTTTTCATTTCATCCTTTCTATCATCAAAATCCAATTGAATAATTATTAATAAATTTTTTTATCCTATTATGTTCATCTATCTCTATATATAAAATCCCTTCATCTTATCTTATCGTTATTTTCCCTCCTCCTTTAATTAAATATTCTTTCAAGTCATCTTAATATTCCTTTCATATTCTATCTTTTTATTTATTCTTTCTCCGTTTTTTTTATCTTTCGTTAAACGTATGAGCTATTTATTTCAATTTTTTCCCTTCTCTATCTGTTTTTATTTCCCTCATCATGATCCAAATCCTTATAAATTTTCTCCTCTTTTTTTTCCTTCTTTTTATTTCTCTAAAATGTCGTTCAGTTATCCCATTCAATAAAAATTTTTTCCAATTTTTCCCCTTTAAATTTCCCATTATTATATCTTATCAGGTTATCAATTCATTCTTTTTTCCTATAATTATGTTTCTAAATTTTTCTCTTCATCAATCAGTTTCCTATAATCCTTTTAAAAATATATCTCATTTTCTTTCATTTCCCCACTTATTTAAGTTCCATACTATATTTACATAATTATTTTTTTTATCCCTTTCTTTAAATTCTTAAAAATCCTATATCTTTTTCATAATTAAATTTTCTTTTTCCCAAAATAATCTAATTTTTTTCCTTGTTTTTTAAAGCTTAATGGGTTCAAACATTGAATTCAAAAATCATTATAATCGTGTCCTTTTCATATTTTTATTTTATTTCTTTTAATCAATTCTTATGAATTAAATCTTTATTAAATTTTTCAAACTTCCCTTGAATTTTAATTCTATTTTTTTGTCCTTTTTCTATTAGAATCCATCTTAAAATTAAATTATCTCTCAAAAAAATCTATTTTTTATGTATAAAAAAAATTTTGTTCTTCTCAAATATTTTATAATCCCTTAATTCTCTCTTTTTCTTAATTTTATTTTCCAATCTCCCAATAGTTTGAATCTGTTTAATCTTTTCTACTTCTTTTCCTTTCATATTTAAAAAATAATAATTTAATATATGTTTATTGAATTTATATTCTTCTAAATGTTTATAATCCATCAAATATTATAATAATTTTCTTTTAGTTCATTTTTTCTTTTTTATTAAATCTTCTCTCCATAATATTTCTTTAAAATCCTCAAATTTCCAATCCTAAATTGTATTTTTTTATAAATTAATCTTCATTGGATATATATTCCTATTTTTATCCAATCTTTTTTCTTTACTTATCTTCATATCTCCATATTTTTCCTTATTTTTTTTCCTTTTTATAAGTCAAAATATGCTTCTTTATTTTCTTTTCTTCCTGTTATCTAATTAATCTTTATCTTTATAATCTTTGTTCTCTTTAATAAAAAATTCCTTCAAATGTTTTCTTCTTATTTTCTATAAAAAAAATTTTTAATCTTAATCTCTAAATCCTTCAAATTTCTCTCAATTTTCATATCTTCTTCTTTTCTCTTTAAAATCTTCTTTCTTCTTTCTTTTTAATGTTGTTATTTTTTTATTTCCCTTTTAATTCTAATTCTGTCTCTCTTTATATTTAAATTTTGTTGTAAATTATTTTTCCTAGTTTGTAATGTTCCCATTCCTTTAAATATTTAAATAATTATTAAATCTTTAATTCATTTTTTTTCTAAAAAAATTTCTCTATATTCTCTTATTCTCTTTCCAAAATAATCCTCTTTCGTCTTTCTGTATATTATTTATTCTTTTTAGAAAAATCATCTTTTCCTTTAATCTTCCATCCTTTCTAATATTTATTTTCTATTTCCTTTTAAAAATTTATTTCCTTAATAATTTTATCATTCTTTTCATATATCCTCATTTATAATCCTCATTTTAATCTTTTATATAAATTCTCCATTTTTTTCGTTTAAATTATATTGTTAGTAAAGATTTTTCTTTCTCATTTTTTTATTATTTTCTCATTTTTAAACTAATTATTTTTAAATAATTTTTTTAAATTAAAACAATCCCCTTTCTTTTCCCTTTTATTTTTTTAATTTGTAAAATGTCATAATTTTCCTATAATCCTAATTTCAATTTTTTTCCGGTTCCTTTCTTTTAAAAATAAATTCTTGTTGTTATTTTTTAATTAAATTAAATTTTCCAATAAAAAATATGATTCTTTTCTTCTTTAAATTTGTTTTTTGTTGTCTCATTATTTTGTTTATTTTATCCTAATGTAATTTGTTTTTTTATTTTCTTCTTCTTATCATTTCCCTTTAGCAATAATTAAGTTTTTTCGTTCATCCAATTTTTTTCTTTAAAATTTTAAATCTCGTTCTTCTCCTTCCTTTTTATGTAAATTTAATTTCTCCCTTTTCTTTTTTCAATTATTTATTCCTTTTATTTTGAAAGTTTTTCCTCGAATTTTCTTTTTTCAAATTTATTATCTTTCCTATAATTTTTTCTCTCTAAAAAAAGAATTCTAATTTATTATCTAAAATCTTTTCCATCATTCCATTATATTTTTAAAAAATGATTGCTATCTTTCATAATTTTTCATCATTTTAAGTCGTTCTATTTTCATTATAGTCCTAAAAATTATTTTCTATTAAATTATCTTCCTTCATTTGAATTTGCATTATTTCTTTCCTCTTTATTTTTCATTAATTTATATTCCTGCTTCTTTTTCAATTTCTTAAGAATTTATCAAATCTTCAAATTCAATTAATCTTTTTTATTCATTTCTTCCCAAGAATAATCTGTAAAATAATTTTCTATAATTTTCTTTTTTTCACTTTCTTTAATTTTAAAATTTTCAAAATTTCCTTTAAATTTCTCAAGTTATTTAAATCCTTTTATTCTTTATTTTTTAAATATAATATAAATTAATTTCAATTTTAAATTTTTTTTGTTTATCATGAAATTTCAAGCAAAGCTATGTTATAATTATTTTTTTTCTAAGTTTTTAATCTTCGGCATTTCATTATCAAAATAAAATTATTCCTTCTTTCAAAATCTTTTTATAAATTTATTTGTTTTCCTTTTAATTATTTATCTGTTTCAGTTCCTTTTTTTCTAAATTTAATAAAAAAATTTATTCCATCCTTTTGATTCTTATTTATCTTTTTTTTCCATGTAGTTTTCTCTCCCTTTATCTTATTTTTTTTTCCTTTTTTTCTTTTACTTTCTTTAAATAATATCTAATAAATTTTTGATATCCTTATTCATTTGTTTTCATAAATCTTTTTTTTTCTCATTTTCAAATGTTCTGTTTCCTTTTTATTTTTTTTTTTCTTATTTTTTAAATTTTTTTTCTAAATTTTTACATTAATTCTCAAATTAAAATATGATCAATTTTTTATCTAAATCCCATTAAATCTTGGGCAAATTATTTTTTAATTTGTCATTTTATTATTTACTTATATCCATTCCTTTCATGTTCACATATTTTCATGTTCCTTAAAGTAATAAAAAATATTTAATTCTTTTTTAATCGTTTTTCAAATATTTTATCATCCTTTCTTCTAATTCCTATTCTCCTACTTTAAAGTTTTAATAATCCTAAATTTTCTTTCTTTTTTTCTGTCTATCTCCCTTTAATGTATTAAAAAATCCGAATATAATTTAAATGGATCCTTTATTCTTAAAAAGGTTTTTAACATAATATTTATTAGATAATTCTAAAATAATTATCTCTTAAAACATCTTTTTCATTGATATTATATTTTCCTCTTTCAATTATTATTTTGCTCCAAATATTCTTTTCAATTTTTTCTATCATTTAAATTTATGAATATCCTTATTCTAATCAAGAATTTTCGAGTATTTACAAATGTTTTTTTTATTCTATTCTTCTTTTGCTTATTTTAATTTTCTTTATCTTATAAAATATTATTTTTCTTTTATTCCCTTCTTTTAAACATAATATCTTTTCCCTTTTATTTTTTTCTGTATAAAAAAAGTCATTTCTTTCATTATCTATTTGTTCTATTTAAATTAAAATTGTTCTTTTCATCTTATATAAAAAATTATTCTCTCCTTATTTTAAAATTCTTTTCCAGTCCTGTTTAACAAAAATTCATGTTATATTAAAATATTAGTTTTTGGGTAATAATTTTTTTTAAAAATAAAAATCCTAGATTAATTCAATATCAATTCAATTTAATTATTATTTTTTCTTCAATTCTATTTTATATTGAAAATTTCTTTTTTATTTTTTCATCCCCTTTAATGGTTTGAATTTTTTGTTTAAATATAAATAAATAATTAAATGTTTTTGATTTAAAATTTCTTGAATTTATTATCCTCCATATTATTCAAGGTAAATGTTTTATCTTATTTTTTTTCATCTAAAATTTAATTTTTTATAAAATCTCAAATTATTACATTTCTCATTTAATCTTTCGTTATTCTCAATACATATCTACATTCTAATGTTTTTTCCTATTTTTATCCCAAATAAAAAATTTTTTCCAAATAAATTATAATCTTAATTTTTAAAGTATATAATTCCCCTAATAATAATCTCTTTGTTTTTCTAAATATATCTTCTTTTGTTCTCTTAAAATTTTTATCAAATTAAATATATTCATTTCTTCCAAATCTTTTAGTAATTAATTATTTCTAATTAAAAAATTCTTCCCCATTTTCTTATTTTTTAAAATATTCTTTCTTTATTTCCCAATTCTTTGTTTAAATAATTTTCTTAATTAGCAGCCCGTTATAAACAATATAAATGTTCTATCATCCCTTATCAAAATTAAATTAGCACATCAATTTATTAATCAATAATCATTTAACAAGTCTTCCATTCATAATCTATTTTTTTCCGTTCTCCCCCAAAAATGCAATTAAATTTTCTGTTTCGCATCTCTTCAATCCTAAATAATGTATTCCAATACAAATTCCATTATTATTCAAAAATTCATGAAGATTTATTCTCCAATTTAATCTGAAAAAATAAATATTTCTAATTTTATCATTCTTTCTTTTTAACTAATTATTTTTATTCTTTTTTCACATAAATTTATTTTAATTGATTAAATCCTCTTTCTTTCCTTTAATTTTTAATTCATCTTTCATTTCTTTTAAATATAATTTATTTTCCCAATTTATTTTATTTCTTTTCTATTTACAAATTCATTTATCTGTCGTATTTCTGTTAATTCCTTCTTTTATAGGTGTATTTTTTCTCCCGTTTCTTCTTATTTTTACAAAAATCTTTTTGTTCCCTAAATTTTTATTCTTTATTTTCCCTCTCATTATTCTTCAAATTCCTTCTCTCAGCAGTCATTTATATTATCTATATTAAATTAAATCTTAAAATTATAATTTTAACTATTTCAAAGTATCCCTATAATTTTCTTTCATCTTTAATCCAATCCTTTTTTTCTACTTTTTTAATCGTCCCGATTTCCTATTCTCAAAATTTTCTTCATCATCATTATTTATATTTTATTCTAATAAATGTTATTTAGATTTTTTCCCAAAATTTTTTTTTTTTCAAATCATAATTTATTATCCTATTTTTAATTTCTCTTCCTCCATCAAATTTTCTTTTTTTTTTCTTTTATTTCAAATATTCTATTCTTTCTATATCGTTTATTCATAAAAATTCTTTCAATTTTTAGATTTAGATTATCATTTAAATTAATTTCTTTTTTTTCGTTTTATTCTCTTTTTAATTCAATTAAAAATATATGATTGTAATTCGATTCTTATTTTTTGATCTAAATTTATTCTCATCCTTCCATCTTTTTAAATCCTAAATTTCAATTATTTAAGTGTAATATATTTCCCCTTATTATTTTGTTTTTCTTTATTTTGTTTTTTTTTTTTATTAAATTTCTTTTTTCATCCTTTTTATTAAAATTTTTCATAATTTATTGTGCTTCTGTCTTTCATCTCTCAAATTTTTGAAATAAAATTTATTTTTCTTTTTTCGGATATCCTTCTCTTTTCGTAATTTTTGATCATTTAATTCATATCCTTTTCTTATTAAAATTATCCTGATCTCCCTCCTAAAGAACCTCTATTTAAATTCCTATTTTAATTTCTCCCCTCCTATATCCTATTTTATGATAAATTCCTTTTATTCCCCTCTATTTTTAAAATAAATTACATTTTTCTCTCTATAAAATTTTCTAATATTTTTTTCCCTTTTCTTAAATATTCTATCATAGTAGTATTTTTCTTATAAATTTATATTATCTCTTTTTAATTCTGTTATTCTATTATCAAAATTTCTTCTTTTTAGTTATTTCTGTTTCTCTCATAATTTCCCTATCTCTAATAATTTTCTTTTGCTCCTGAAATTCTTCATTTTATTATCCAAAACAACCAAATATTTTTCTTTTCAATTTTCCCTATATTTTTTTTAAATATTCACTTTCCCTTGCTTTGGTTTCATGTTTTTTATAATTTTTCTATTCTCTTTAAAATATTCTTAATTCTGATTATTTTTTTATTTCATAATTCCTAATTATTTCTTCTTTAAATCATTTTCTTTTAAGATATCTTTTCTCTCCCAATTTCAAAATAAAAATAAAATTTAATCTTTCGTCCCTTTATCCTTTTTTATTTTATCTTATCTTGTCCCAAAATAATAATATTATTTCTAATTAATTTCCATATTTCCATAATTTAATTCATTAAATTCCTCTTAATGATTTCGTTTTTTTTTTTTCAGTTTCTTCTTTATTTCTCATCTCCTCAAGATTCTTTTATTCAATCTTTTTATTCTCTAAAAAAATTTCTCAAATTTATTTTAAAATGCTATATCCTACTTCTTTCGTTTTTTTATTTTTTCTTAAAAAATTTTATCTAATTCTTCCTCTTTCATCTTTCATTTTTGTATTATAATAAAATATCAATATTATAACTTCTTAATTCTTTTTTTTTTTTTTATAATTATCTCCATCAAATTATTTTTCTTATTTCTTTATCTTCTTTAAATATTCTCTTTTTGTCATTTATATATTCTCCTTTTCCTTAATTTATCAATTTTAAATTTCTCAGTTTATTTTTCTCCTAAAATTTTTCTTTCCCATTTTTTTATTCTCTTAAAATTCTCCATCTCCTTATTTTATTTTGTCTTAAATCTTTCTTTAAATTCTAAAAAAACAAAAATCTAAAATATTCTTTTTCTTAAATTTAAAAGTATCTTTTCTTCTAAATTTTCCATATTCATCCTTAATTCTTTTTAATCTGTTTTTCTTAATTAAAATAAAAACCTTTTTTATTAAAATTTCCCCATTTTTTCCTTTCCGATCTTCAATATGTTCTTAAAATATGCTATTTTTTGATCATTCCATCACTTTTAGATTATAATTAAATTAATCTTCCTTCCTTATCTTTTTTTATCTTCCCTCGAAATATTAAAATTATTTTGTTCAATTCGTTATTCATAAAAAATTCTATCCATCTTTATCTTTTATGTTATCCATTCCTGTATTTAATTCTATTTTTCATATCATATCTTCTTATTTTTTAATTCTCTTTATATAAAATATCTTATTTAAATTCTTTTTTTCTCCAAGTTCTTTTTAGTTCTTTTTCAAATTAATTTAAAAAAGTTTTAAATATTCTTTAAGATATCTCATATTTTAAGATGTTTTATTAATTTTTTTAATCCGTAAATTTTTTTTTCAAAAAGAAAAAAAACATATTTTTTTTTTATTCTAATCTCTCTCTCTCAATTTCGCTCCTCTCATGCATTATCAAAATCTTCTCTTTTCCTATTTCTAAAAAATTCTTATTGTCTATTTTATTATTTTTCTTTATCTCCTATTTCATAATTTTAAACATCCTTTTTAAACATTAATTTCCAAAATCTTTTTATTATCTTTCTTTCTATTGTATATTATTTCTATCCTTATTTAGTATCTTTCTTCTCAAAGTAAATTATTCATATCTATTCTATGATTTTTTTATATGGATAGTTAATATTATGATTTTTTTCTAATTTTCTTGTTCTTAGTCATAGTTAATTAATTATTTTCTTAACATCCCTTTTGTTAATCTCAAAATTTCTATTCAAAAAAATTGTTTTTTCAAAACATTTTCATTAATTTTCTTTTTTTTCTATCGATCTCTTTCTGTCAAATTTTCTCTTTCTCTAATTTCTTATTTTCCAAATCTTATTTCATTAATGATATTCTTTTTCCTTGAAAATACAATCATCTATTTTATTTTATTTTTATCCTCATATTAAAATTAATTATTCATCCTTTCCCTAAAAAATCAAAAATTTTCTCTTTATCAAATCATTTTTTTGTAATTCTTTTGTTTTTTTTTTATTTTCTGTTTTTATTTATTAATTATTGTAAAATTAAAGTTAAATCTCAAAAATTTATATTCTTTTAAAAGTTCTTCCCTTTTTCTAAAGTTAATTCTTATCTTAATCATAAAAAATCTAAAAAAATTTTTTAAAAATAAAATGTTTTTCATTGCTCAATCTTTTAAAATTAAGTTTTATAATCTATCGAAATCCACTCTCAATTGTTAAATATTCCTTCTTTTTTAAGTTTTATATTTATTTCTTTTATCCATTTTCCTTAATTAATTCTCTCTTCTTTTCTAATTCTAAATCAGTAAGAAAATTTTTAAAAATAAAAATTCCATGCAAATTCTATTTACAAATTAGTTTTTATTTGTCGATCCTTCTTTTCTTCTTCAATTTCGTAAAAGCTAGTCTTAATTTTTTTTCATTTCCCCCAATCTTTTTAATTCATTCTCTTTTTTAAATTTATTATTAAATTATAATTATCAAAAAAAAAATCTTTCATTCTTTTTTAAAATCTTTCTTTTTAGATCCTATTTTCTTTTTATTGCTTCATAAAATTTTTTTTCAAATCTTGAATTCTGAATTCATTCCATGTAATTGCTAATTCCAATAAATCTTCATATATCTTAATTATTTTCCTAAATTTGTATCTCTTTTCTAGTGTTCAAGAAATCTTGTTATTTTCCTTTCCTTAATTATTTTCTCCCTGTTATTATTTTTCAAGATTTTTTTTAATTTTTTTCATATAAATCATTCTTTAATTCTTTTAATTTCTTTTTTCAAAAATCTAATTTTTTTTTTTATCATTAATCTAAGATTTCTAAAATTTTATATTCTCCTTTTTGTCAAAATCTTATTTATTTTCTTAAATTCCTCTTCCTTCTTAACATGATCTCCCTTTTTATTTCAAAAATAATTTTCATTCTCTTTTTTTCGTTATTTGTTCAAAATCTCTATTCCCTTTACCTTTCTGTTTTTTCTATTTTTTTCATATTTATTCATTCCTGTTAATGTTTATTTATCTTCAATATTTTCTCCTTTTTATTAATTTTCATATCTTCTTTTTTATTCTCCAGATTAATATCCGTTTTTATGTTTCAAAAATCTTTTATTCTTTTTAGTTTTTCTAACTTTTTTTCTCCCTCATCTTGTTTATAAAATATTTTCTAAATTATTTAAGTTAAATTTTATTCCGTTTCTTTTTTTTTCTATCTTTCTCTTTTTTCTTAAATTCTTCCAGTTAACTTTTTAATTTATTTCTCAAAAATTTTTCATTTATTGCCTCTTATTATAATTATATTTTTATTCCCTATCTTTTTTTGTATTCCGAAAAATCAATTGTTAAAAAGAGATTCTATTTAAAACAAATTTATTTTTGTATATTTCTTCTCTTTCTTTTAATCAATTTGCAAAAAATTTTTTCTTCTGTAAATTAAAAAACAAAAATATTTTTTAAAATCCTTAAAATTTCATTTTTGTCAATTCCCAAATAAATATTTTCGTATCTTGATTTAAGTTCTTTATTTTTCTTTATGTTATATTTCTTCCCTTCTTCCATTTTTCGTTTTAAAAATCTTTCCTTTCCTTTCATATTATCTCTTTATTTATCGGTATTCTTTTCATCCAAATCTTTTATTCAAGTTATCATTCTTCTCAATCTTTGTCTAAATTTCTTTTCTTCAGTTTTAAAAAAAAATAAAAAATTCTTCTTTGTCATTAAATTAATTTTTATATTTTCAGTATCCTAATAATTTCATTTATTCTTTTTTGTTATAATTTTCATTATTTTATCTAACATAAATTCCTCCCTTTTTTTTTTTTTTAAAGTTATTTTTTATTAGATTTTAAACTTTTTTAAAATTAAATAATCATTCAATCCTATTTTTTTCAATTAATTTTTTTTCTTAATTCTATGATTATCTATCCCCTCTTTTTTAAAGTTCGATTTTTCCTATATCATTATATTTTAAATTATTTATCCTATCTTTAATTCATTTTTCATTTTTTAATCTTATATTCTTATTATTCTTTTTGTTGTTTATCTTTTTATTATTAAAATAAGCCATTTTATAATCATATTTTTTATTATCCTTCATTTCAAATCACTCCAAATTCCTCTTTTTCATTATTAACATCTGAAATATGTTGCCTTTCTTCATTAAAAGTTATTATATTTTCTTCACAAATATCAATTGTTTCTTTCATTTTCTCTTAATTTTTTCCATATAATCTTTCTATAATTGTATATCATTGATCTCTTTTCCTTCCTATTTTTTCTTTATAGTTTATCTAGATTTATTTTTCTCTTTAAATTTTTTTTATCTATTTTAAAATCTATTTGATTAATCCTTTTCTTCTCTTTCTAATGATTCCTTCTTAATATTTTCTATCTTATCTCAAAATTTAATATCCCCTTTATATAAAAGATTACAAAATTTCCTCTAAAAAAATAATCCTCTATAATCAAATTTTCCCTTTAATACAGTGTATCCTGAATCTTTTTGTAAATGTTCTTATTTCTTTCCTCCTTCAATTTATCAAAAAAAACATTTCTTATTTTAATATTTAGAATCTTATTCTTATTCTAATATAAATATTCAAAATCAGATTTTCCAAAATATTTCTTTTCACTTAATTTTTTAATAAATCAACATTTTAATTTGTGTTATTCTTCATTATAAAATTTTCCGATTTTATTTTTTATCAAAATCTTTTCATGCTCATCGTTTTCATAAAATCTCCCAAATTTCCTAGTCATTTCGTTGTTAGTTAAATATTCTCTTCTTTTATTTAATTTTTATTTTTTTGAGCATTCCAATTCTTTCTTTAAAAAAAATCCAAAGATAAATTTTTATTCCCTAATAATCATCAAAATCATGTAAATTTCATATCCTTCCGTTTTTTTTCATATCCTTATTTGTTATTTAATTTTCAATTAATTAAAAAATTCTTAAAAATTTTTAAAAAAAATTTTTATCAATTTATTTAATTTTATTTTCCTTTTCAATCCAAATATCCATCTATTTAATTCCTTTATTCAAAATCAAATGTTTGATTTTTTATTCTTTTAAATCCCTCTTCTTCATTATATCTATTCATCATCCTTCTCTTCTTTTCCTATA
Source organism: Cepaea nemoralis (assembly GCA_014155875.1). NCBI lineage: Eukaryota > Metazoa > Mollusca > Gastropoda > Stylommatophora > Helicidae > Cepaea > Cepaea nemoralis. The sequence continues at coordinate 284,826 of JACEFZ010012540.1, forward strand.
ATATTAATATTTTCATTTTTATTTAATCCTTTCATTCGTTAATTTCTTTTACAAATCTCCATTAATGATTTTTTTTTTCTTGTATCTTCTCCTTTAATCCCTCTCATAAATAAAAAAAAAAAAAAAAACAAAGTTTATCTAAATCTTCTACGTCCTTGATTTAAAATTCTTCGTTTTTATTTTTAATAAGTTAAATTCCTTCCTTTATCTAATTTTCCCAAAAATTCCTAAATTTTCTTTTATTTTTTAAATATTTCCCCCTATAAATTTTTTTTTTCTTTCTATTTCAATTTTTTTTTCTTTAATAATTCATTCATTTCTTCATTAAATCGTCTAAAATTTTCCCTATTATTGGTATTCTTTTTTTTGATTCTAATTTAATTTATTTAAGTTCACAAATCCCATCAATCTCAATTCTCTTTTAAATTTTTATCTCTTTTTTCAAGTTTATCATAAAAATCATATGATATTATCTATTAATCAGGTTAGTCTTTAATCAATTTCTATAAATTAATTATAGTTTTGTTCTTTTCATGTTTAATCCTATAATAATCTTTATTTTCTTAATGTATTCTTTCTTTCTTATCTTTTAATTTCTAAAATATCCCATAACTTTTCCTTTTATCTTTCTTAATTCTTATCAATTCTTTATTCATATTTCTTTTTCCAATCTTCATTTTTTTTTATCAATATTTCATTTCTTTTTAATTTATTTTCATATCTTATATCGAAAATCCCCAGTTGTCACCTGTCTTTAAATTCCCTTTTTATTTATAAGTTCCCGTTAATATCTAAATCGCATAATCTTCCCCAAGAATTATTCATTAATTATTATTAATTATAATTATTGAAACTTTTTATTTAATTCTTAATTTTAATTATCATTTCTTGTCAAATATTAATAATTCCTATTTTTCAATATTTTAAAATTTTTTTTCTATTTAATTAAAATTCTCCTCCTTCTTTTCCCCCTTTTTTCCCTTACATCCTATATTTAACAAAAAGTTCCAGTTATCCCTCTTTTTCATTTTCGCTTTTTTTCTCCTCTAGTTTATGTTTTTAAAAATTCTATCATTTATGTGATTCTCTTTTTATCTCCCATCATCTAAAAATCCCTATTGAAATTAATTTTCAATTTGTATCTTAAAATACATATGGAGTATTTTTTAAAATTTCATTATTTAATTTTCTTCTTTATATGTCTCAGATTTCTCTCTTCTAAAAATTCTTCCTTATTTACTGCTTCCACAAACTTCTAAATTTTAAGTCTCTAGTATTATAAAATCCTTTTCTTTGTTTTTTATTTTTCTCCATTTTTCCAATTTACATTCATCATATCCTTTCCATCTATTTAAATGAAAATTTGTGAAGTATGTTTTTCAAAAATTCCACTTCCAAAATGTATCTTTCCCTTTATTTCATAAATCGTTTTCATTAAAATATTCTCCCATTTTTGAAGAAATTCGATTGATATAAACTTTTTTTTTTTTCTCTGTTCATTTTTCTTTTAAAATTTTTTTTGAATCATTCTTTTTCTCCATTTCCATCTCTTTCCAATGAAATTTTCTTTAATTTTTTATTTTTTTAAAATTTTCTTTCTTTTTATTTTTTTCTTCAAGAAAATTTTTTCCCCCCATATTAATCATAAATTTTCCAATAAAATCTAAATTTCTATTCTTCCATTTTATGATATTATATATTAATTTCCTTATAATTTGATTTAAATTTCTACCTTAATTTAAATAAAAAATTCAAAAAAATTATAAATTTTTTTTTTTTTTTACCCATTAATTTTTTTAATTATTTAAATTTCATATTTCTATTTATATAATAGTTTTTTTTTCTAAATTCTCCATTTATCTTATCAAATCTATTTTTTTCCCTCTCATTTTTTCTTACAAATCTTTTCCTGGTTTTTTCTTTTTTTTTCACTTAATATTATATATTTTTAATTCTTAAAAATTTATTTCTGACTTAAAATTTTCCTTTCAAAATCATTCATTAAAAAATTATTCGTATTATTCAGTTAATTATTTGCATTAATTATTTTCCCTTTTTATTCAATTTTTTTTATTTTTCCTTTGTCCCTTCCCTATCAATTTTTTGTTTTCCTTATCTCTTTCTTATCTTTTCTTTTATCCCTATTTTAATCGCTATTTTTTTTTTTTTTTTTTAATAGTTATAATTCAATTTTTTTAAGTTTATATATTTATCCTTCTCCTTGTTTATATATGTCTTTTAATAATCCCCCTTATTTTTATTATCCCCTGATAATAGTTTTCTTTCCTCAAATCTTTTACATCATTAAATCTTCAGATTGTAAATCTCATCTAATCCTCTTTTTCAATTTTTTTTCTCCTAGACTACCTCGTTTTATTTTTTTCATTAATGATATCATGTTTCCTTCCATTCATTTTAAAGTCTCTTCTAATTCAGAAAAAATCTTAATTGTTTTTTCTATTTTTCCTATTTTCTCCCCTTGTGATGAAGTTCTATATATTTTATCTATCTTTATTCATAAATTGATCTAGTTCCTTCTTAAAATCTAATTTTAACCATATTTCCTTCTTCTTGTCTCTAAAATTATTGTATTAATATTTTTTATAGTCTTTTTCCTTATTATCACATTTGTTTTTATTATAAAATCCAATCTTTCACTCTTCACTTTTCTCCTTTCTATTTTCATTTAAAAAAAATTTATTTTTCTTTTTTTTTTTTCATCCCATTTTTTAAATATCAAAAATTTGAAATTTTTCTTAATTTTAGAATTTTTATTCTTAAAATTTCGGTTTTAATTCATTATTTTCTTTCTAATTTCTAATATTCAAATCCTTTATCAAAATTTTTCAATTTTACTTGTCTCTTTTCTTTTTAAAAATTTCTCTCCTTAAATTCTCATTTAATTTTATTAAATTAAATCCATTTTCAATTAATTAACATCTCTTCTTTAATTTATAATCCTAAAATTAATTTATCAATCTATTTTTTTGTAATCAATCTAAATCCTATTTCTTTGTTTTATCTTTCCTCTATTTTAATTTTATATAATAATTTTTTCTTTCTCTCGTTTAATATATTTTTCTTCAAATTTTTTTCCATTCCAAAAATCTAATCTCAAATCTCTTCAAAAATATCTTAATTCAATTCCCTTAAAATTTATGTTTATAAAATATCCCCCTCTTTTTTTTTCATCAAATTTATAAAATTAAATTAATCCTTAATCTGAAATTTTTAGTGCCTAATTCTATTTTATTCAATATTATTTTAATCTTAAATTTTTTTTCAATATTTTTTTTTTTTTCTTATAATTCATTCAATTCTTTCTTTCTATATTTCTTCCCCCATCAATAATCAAAATAATTCTAGACAATAATATTTTGTCCTTCTTATTCTAATCTTTATTCTTAAATCTTTCTTTCTCCCCCTTTCTAAAATTTTAAAGCATTTTTATTTTTTATATTTTTCAATGTATAAATAATAAATCTATTTTTCTAAATTTTCATTATTTCTTGATCCATTTAATTAAATTTTCTCCCTCCCTCTCTCTTTGTTTTCTCTTCCTAGGTTCTATTAAATCTTTAAAGTAAGTTCTTCCTTTAAATTTAAATCGTTTTTCAATAATTATTTCCAAATTCATTTCTTTCCATCTTTAAAGGTCCTCTCTAATTCTAGTATTTTTATTTCGTTCACTTCTTTTAATTTTCATTATTTTATTTTTTTTCTATAAATCAAAAAATGACAGATTATTAACTTATCTCAATTCTTGTAATATTCTTTCATAATTTTTATTTTCAATTCATCAAATTTCCTAAAAAATCCTATTAAATCTCCTTAATAATTTCCCTTTATGTCCAAAATTCAATCTTAAATTTATCTCTTCATCCATTGTTATTTCGATTCTATTTTATTTCATAAAATCCATTAATGATCTATTATTATCTCGAATAATTATATTCGTTTGTCTTTTCTCTATTTCTTATTAAATATCTTCATAATTAAATTTCTAATGTTCAAAATTTTTTTTTTTTATGTTATTTTTTATTAATATTCTTTTTTTCTTCTTCATTTCTCTTTTTTAAACCTTTTTATTATCTCTCTATCATTCAATCCCCATTTTATCTTTTTAAAATGTCGTTCTCTCTTCATCAAAAAATTCTTTCTTTCAAAATTCAAATATAAATTAATTATTCTTCTTCTTCTAAAAATCATTCTCCTGTATTCAATCCTTTCACATTCTTCATATTCTGTAGAATTCTTATTTTTTTCTATTTCCGTTATTTTTCTCTCCAATTTCGTATTCTTTCTTCACATTTCCTCATAATTTTTAATTCGTCCGTCTTCCATTTTTTCTTTTCTTATTATTCTCTTTTAAAAATCTTTCCATTATCCCTATTCGTTTAATATTATTTTCTATATTAAGAAAATATTTTCCCAATTCAAAAATTTTCTTATTAAAATTCAAAATTCTAATTTTACAAAAATTCTCTTAAACAAATTATCAAAGAATTGTATTTTTTTTTCTTTTATTCTCCTAAAATTTCTAAATCTATTTTAATTCTTCCTTTAAGTTTTCTCTATTTAAATCATTCTTCTTATTCTAATCTCATTAAGTATCCTGAAAAATTTTTTTTTTCTAATTCATAATAATCAATATTATCCCTCTATAATTTATAATTTTTCTTTTCCGTTCCTTTTTTTGTGTCTTTCCAAAATTTCTTTTTCTAAATAATCTCTTTCTTTTTAATATTATTTTTTTCCTACAATTAATGTTTAATATATTTTTCCTCTATTTTCCTCCATTCTTTTTTTAATTTATCTTCATATGATCAATCAGTAATCTTCATTTTATATCATTCTTCTTATTTATTCTAATTTTTTAATGTCCATCTTCTTTCCCTGTTTCCCTCTCAATTGTTTGATCTAAATTCATTTTCAATAATAAAAATTCTTTTTCCTATTTGTCATCTATATAAATATTAAATCTGTGATCAATATTTTTTTTTTATAAATTCTAATTTTATTCCTCATCTTATGTTCCATCAAATATCTTAATTGTCCCCTCTTTTATCATTTTTATCTTCAAAAAAAATGTTATTATTTATTTAAACAAATCCTCTTGCAAAAAAATCATTTTCATATAATTTATCAAAATAAAAAAATTTTTCATTTCTCCATATCTTAATTCGTTAATTTCAAAATTTATCCTTTAAAAAATATATTCTTCATATTTTTTTTTATTAGTTATTTTATTTTTTCTTTCTAAATAAGTTTTAAATATTAAATTTTAATTCATCTCTTTTCCTATAAATTAAAATTTTAAAATTTTCATTCTTCTCAAAATATAGTCCCTTCTAATCTTTTATAATTAATTTTTCCAAATCTTTCAATAATTTTTATATTCCTTTATATAAAATCATCATTATCAAATTGTCTGTTCTTCTATTGTTAAATTTAATCTCTTTCTCTTCTTTATCCAAATCTCTTAATAATTCAAAAATATTAATTTTCGTTTTTTTTTTTAAGTTAATTTAAAATTCATATTTTTGTTTCTCTTGCAATTAAAAAATTCCATTTTTTTTCTTCCTTATTTTCATTTCGCATCTCTTTTTATTTCTCTTCTTTTCAAATTTTCCTCTTATTCATCAATTTTCTAATTTTTCCTCTATTTCTCCAGTTTCTGGGTTTTTTTCTCTGAAAAAATCTTATAGTAAGATTTGTATTTCCTTTTTTTCTTTTCCATTATTTCATGATTAATTCATCTTAATTTTTTCATTTCATATCTTTTTATCTCCAATTTTTTTTCTGTTTTGTCAAATAAAATTTTTTGTATCTACAAAATTATTTAATTCTTACATTTAAAAGATTTATTGTTTCCTCTTTTTTTAAAAATAAATATATTCGTTATTTTAAAATGTCATTAAAAATTTTCCATTCAGTTTTCATTCCTCTCATTATTCTCATTCTCTTTCCTCCCCTTCCACTTTGGCTTCATATTCTTTCTAATCTATTTTGTTTAGTAATAATTATATTATTTTTTTTTTCTTTCTTCTTTTAGATTTTTCAAATCTTTTATCAATCAAAAATCTCTATTATGTCCTTAATCTATTCCTATTTTATCAATAAATTAATTTTAAAAAAAAACCCAATCGATTTCGGTCTTTTTTTATTGAGTCCTTAAGTAAATCTAAATCTTTTCTTTTTTCTCTTTACGTCAATTTTTTTCTCCTATCTCGACGTCTATAAATTAATTCTAATGTTATTATTTTCTCTTATTAAATAAATTTTCTCAATTTATTTTTTTAGTTTTAAGAATTTCATCTCTTATAGTTATTTCTATATTTCATCTGCTTTTTTCCGGTTTATATCCATTAAAAAAAATTTTTTTTTTAAATTTTTTCTTTTTTCCTCATAACTTTATAAACAGTCCTTAGTTAAAATAATTATTTCGTCAAAATGTTTCCTTTTCAAAAATATTTTATCTTTTTCTGTGGTAATCCAAAGATCTCTTGTTTTTTTTTTCCCATAATCATCTTTTCTTTATTTTTCATTTCTCATTAAATTATAATTATAATATTTTTCAATAAAATTATTTTCTTCTCTTTTTTCTTAATAATCAAATATTTATTTCTCCATTAATTCAATTTCCTAAACAAAATTCTTTCCTTTCTTTATTGATTGATCTTTCCTATAAATCTTAAAAAAAAAACAATGTTTCCCTTTATTCCAATTCTCTTTAGCTTATTAATTTTATATTAAATCCATTTTTTTCCACCGTTTTTTCTTTTATGATATATCTTTTATTGTTTTCTAATTATTACACGTCCAACCTTAATAAATATTCCTTCTAGTCGTATTTTAATTCCTTTCCCTTTTATTTTCCTATCTTAATTCACAATTTTTTTTTCTTCATTTAAATTGTTCTGTTTCTTTTTTATCTTAAAGAATAATTATTATTTTTTTCAATTAGATTAACAAATAAATTTATTCTCATTTTTTTATAATTCCATTCTATCCATATTTTTCCCTCCTAATTAATTGATTTTTTTTCTTTTTCCTATTTCTTCATTTATTTCATATTAAAGCTAAATAATTTCTTTCCTGTGTAGTTATTTCAATCAATCCTTTTTCAATCTCATAATAATTTATATTTTATTCTTTCCCTATTTGGTGTTTCTTATTTTAAATTCTTGTTTGTTTATTAAAGTGATTTTCTTTTTTGTCTCTTTTTCCTCTTCTATTATCTTTATTTCTTATTTCTTCTATATTTTTAAGTAATCTTAATCTCGTCCCCTTCATATATATCCTTCCTCTATATTAAAAAAAATAAAAAGTTATTTTCAATGTTTCTTCAATTCTCTTTTTTTTCATTTTTTATTTTCAAGTTGTCATTCTCTCCTTTTGTCCTATTTATATTAAAAAATCAAATATATATCATCCTTCTATCCCCTCTTGTATTCTCATAAAAATTTTCATTATTGTAATTATTATTCGTTAATTTTAATCATAAAAATTTTATTTTTCATAATTTTTTTTATCTCTCATATATATTTTCTCTCTTTATTTTTTAATTGTTTCCTATCTATTTCCTTTATTTTTCAATCTCTTTTTGTTCCCCTTATATTCATATATTTTATTTCATCAGGAATATAATTTTAGATATTTTTTTCATTTTTTTCTCCTCCTTTAAATTAACGTTTAAAAATAAGTTTTTTAAAAATTAATCATAAACATTCTGTTTTTAATATTTTAGTCTATAATTTTTGAATTCTCCTCAAAAATTTCAATTCTCTCCTTTTTAATATTTATTATAATAATTTCAATCTTATAAAATTATTGTTTCTATTATTTTTCTATTTTAGATCTAAATCTCTTCATTTTATAAATTTATTGAATTCTTAAAAAAAAAAATTCCTCAAATTTTTTATTTTTATTTCCTCATCTTTTTCATTCCTAAAATTGTATTTGAAATTTATTCTCTAATTTTTCATTTCAAAAATTGAATCCTAATGTTCTTATTTTTTGTTTTATAATGTTTCTTCTCCTTCCATTCCATCATTCATTTTTTCTCAAAAAATTATTCCTTTTTCATAATGATTAAAAAACATTTTTTCTTTTTCCCTATTTCCATTTTTTATAAAATTAAAATTTAATTAATAATTTTTTTTTTGTCTTTAATTTTTTGTCGAAAATTTTTTTCTTCTTCTTTTTTTTCCTTCAAATATAATTTCTAAAAAAATCTAAATCATATTCTTTGTTCTTTCAAAAAATTCCTCCTATCCGTCTTACAATAAAAATTAAATAAAATTTATCAATTTTGTCATTCATTCTTCATATTTCAGTAGATTCTCTTATATTGTTTTTATTCAAAATCTTAATTTTTCAAAATTTTTATCTTTAAAGAATTTTTTTTTTTTTTTTATTATTTCATTTTTTAATTTTTTTTTTTTATTCTAATTTATCATCAAATTTATCCTTCTACAAAGGGTTAAAATCCCAATTCCCCTTTTTTTTATTTAATCAATTTTTTTCTTTAATTTTTATCATATAAAATTTTTTTGTACATCCTTTTTTATCTCCTTCAGAAATTAAAAATGTTAATCTCATTATCAATAGATCTTCCTTTTCTATTATAATGTTTTCATCCTATTTATTTTTTTATAAGGTTTTTTTAATTCTAAATATCAATTTTCCTTAAATTATTTCATTTCAATCTAGTTCTCAAATTGTTCCTGTCTCTTATTTTAACACCTTATTTATGATTTATCTAAAATTAAAATCCAAATTAAAAAAAATCTTCTTTTAAAACTATTTTATAATCCTTTTTTGTTGTTATCCAGGTATTCTCATTTTTCTTCCCCCATTTCAAAAAATTAAATGTCTTCCTTTCTAAATACTTTTTCTTCAATCATTTTGCTTTTTAGTTTTATAAGACAAATTTTAAATTACAATTTCTCTATCTTATTCAAAGTTTATCTTTCAATCCTTAAATCCCGTTGTCCCTAATCGTAAATTGTCCCTCTATAAGTTTTAATTTATATTATTTCCCATCTATATTCCTTTATAATTTTTATAATTCTCTTTAAATTCAATAATTTCGTTCATTTTTTTAATCATCATTATTTCCTTTTATCTTTTATTCGTTCGAATTTTTAATTTTCCTTTCTGATTACTTAACTTCATTTTTATCACTCTAAAAAATTCTAATCTTTATCCTTTAATTTCTCATTTCTTAAAAGTATGGATTTGAAATTTTATAATCGGATTATAAAGTTTTCAGTTAAATTTTTTATTTCTCAAATTATAACTCTGAATTTTTTTTTTCTTGAAATTTTTTGTATTCGATTTCTAAATATCAAAATTAATTTGATTCTTTCTTATTTTTTTATTATTGCATAAATTTTTATTTTTTATATTCTTTTTTCCCATTTTATAAAATTCTTTAAAAATTTTTATTTTGATTGTTTAAAAATTTTTTAATCCAAAACTCGCAAAAAAATATTTTTCAATTCACAAATCTCTTTTCATTATCCTTGTTCGTTCTCTTTTTAAATTGATTTTCCCTTTAGTCAATGATTTGATCTTCGAATCATCCAAAATTTTTCCACCCGCTAAATTTAAATTCTCATTCGTATTGGAAAAAAAGTATCTTATTAAATTTCCCGTATCAATTATTTATAAATTTATAAAAATTAAAAATCTTGTAATTATTATTTTAAATTTTAATTTTAATATCTTCAGTTTCTCATCTTCCTATTATCTGTCACATATATTCTTTAAATTTATTCTTTGTCTAAAATTAAATTTCTTTTTTTTCCTATTATAATAAAATATTTTTTAAATCTTATTTCCCTATTATCTAGTCAAAAAGAAAATCTATTTAATTTCTTTTTTAATCATATTCTAATATTCTCTTCAAATCTATACAAATTTCCCATCCCTATAAATCTGATTAATCAATGTTTTATCTTCTTTTTTCTTGATTTTATTTTATTTATTATTATCGCTCGTTCTACTTCCTTTTATATCCCAATTTATTTCCTTTTTCCCTATCTTTTTACCCTCTTTCTTTTTTTCAAATCTTCCCTTTTATAATTAAATTTAAATTTATTATTATTTATTTAATTTTTTAAAAATTTAATTGTATTTCATAATCCTTAAAATTCTGATAAAGGATTCTCATCAATTTTTTAATAGAATAAATTATTTTTAATCCTCGATATATATTTTAAAATTCCAATATTAATTTCTTTAATCTTCCAGTTCCTTATTTCTCATCTTTTCCATAGATCTTAATATCAATCTCCATTTTCTTTTTTCTATATTTCTTCATATCTTTTCAAACTCAAAGTTTAATCTCAATTTTCCCCTTTTTTGCTATCTTTCAAGTCCATTTTGTATTAATTTTTTCCAAAATTCCTTTATTCAATTACTTCTTTATAAATTAGATCCATATCTTCATCTTTTCCTTTAATCTATAAATTTTTTTATATATTTTAATCCTTCTTTTAATCATTTTTTCAATCATTTTTCATTTGTTTCCCTCCTTTTTTTTTTCATTCATTTTTTTTTTCCTTTTTTAATTTCGTTAAATTTTTTCTTTTCGTTTTGTTCAATTTTTGAATTTCTTGTTTTCCATTATATATTTTCTATTTCTTATTTCTTTAAATATTTATTTTTCTAGTTCAGTTTCCTTCAATTTTGTTAAACATAAGATTTAAATATTTTTTTCTTATTAACAATGATTAAAATATAATGTTATTTATCAAATATGTCCTCCATAAAATAATTTATTTTTCCTCTCTTCTCCTTTTCTTAAAAATAATTTATTTAATATTAAATCAAATAATCTTTTAATCTCCTATTAAACATTTAGTCGAAATATTACTATTTTTTTTTTTTATATTTCTATGCCCTAAAATATTTTTTCATTTCTATTCTCATTTCATTTATTTATTTATTTGTTTTTAAAAATGTTTCTATTCATTTTTAAAAATTTTTTCTTAAAAATTCTTTCTGTATTTTCCTTTGTTTCCTCTATTCTCTCATGTCCTCCTTTTGATCTCACCCATTAAAAAAAAAGTTTGTTATTCTAAAATTTTCCCCTTGATCTTATTTCTAAATAGAAATTTTCTTTTTTTTTCATTAATAAAATTAAATTAAAATCTATTTGTCATTTATATCTTGTATTCCTAATTCATCTCATGGTTTATTTTCTTAAAAAATGATTTTTTCATTATCATTTGATCCTTTTCTTCTCTCTCACAATATCTTTTTTCCTTTCTAACAGTTTATCATCCATTTATCTCTAGTAATCTTTCTTTTTCCCCAGTTCAATCTTTGTATAAATACTTCCCTATTAAATTTTAAATCATGTATAATATGTTAATTTAATCTTCTAATTAGACAATAAATATTCAAAATTCAAGTAGTTAATAATATCTTTTTTAATTTTAATTCATATTCTTCCTTTTTTTTCTTTTTAAATTTAATTCTTCTTCTCATTAATCCTCCCTTTTTTCATTTCAAATTATTTATCATAAATTTTCAATTAAAAAATATTCCTTTATATTTTTTTCTCATTTTTTTGTTAAATTTCCTTTATTCTGATCCATATCCCCAAAATTTATTTTCCTATCTTTTATTTCCCTTTTCTTCATAAATTGTTTTTTTTAATTATAAATATCTCTTTTTATTAAATAGTTTTATCTTTCTCCCCGTTTTCTCTATTCTTTTTTTTCCTTCTTTAAAATTTCTAATCCTTTTAATTAAAATTTTCATTTTATTATTCTATGAATTGTGTCCATAATTTTCTTGTCTATTTTAAATCGTGCAAAAAATTAGTGTTTATATGTGTCATTAATCCTATTCCTAAAAAAAATATTCCGTTTTTTTTATATGTCCAAAAAATCATCCCTCGTTTTCTTATTTTTTGATTTCTTTTGATTATAAAAATTTCTCCTTATCCTTAGTTATATTTTTAATTTCTCTTGCTTAATTATATAATTTTTGTCAAATTCTTTATTTTCTGTATTTTTTTTCGAATATATTTTTTCTTCCAGTTTAAATCATATCCATTTTCTATAATTCTCCTTATTCTTTTATATTTTTAAATATCCTTTTAATTTTATTATAATCAAATAATTATAATATTAAAATTTTTTTTTTCTAATCATCAAAATTAATTTCCATTCATCGAAATATTAATCTTAAATTAAATATCTCAATTTCGTTAATTTAAAATCATCTCCTTAAAAATTTATTATTAGTTCTTTGTTTTTAAGTATAAATTTTATTTTTATGTTTTTCTTAAAATTAAAATTTTTAAGAATCACTCGAATTTAAAGTTTTTAATCCTATTATCCTCTTTATTTAATTCATTTTATATTTAAATCTATTTTTTTTCTCGTCCCTATCTAATTCCTCTTATATATTTCTAAATCAAAAAAATTGTTTGAAAATTTTATCTTTATAATAATTTTTTTCTCAAAATTAATTATTCTTCCCAATCCCCTTGTATCTGTTATTAAAATTTTTTAAGTTAATTATTTATCTCTTCTTAAATCCCTTTCGATTTTCATTTGTTAATTATTCTCAAATATCTAAAACTCTTATTCTTTTTCTTCTCGTTTCCTCATCAATCCCACAATTTCTCTTCTTTCTCTTCTGATAAAATATTTAATAAAAAAGTATCTCACTATAATATTTTTCTAATCTTTTAAATTCTTTTTTAAATTAATTGTCATTCTATTTATTTTATCATCTCTTATCCCCTTCTTCAATATTTTTTAATATAAATTTCTTTTTTTTTTGTTTTATTCTAAATTTATATTCTATCGTAATCCTTTTTCGCTTTTGTCTCTGGTCGTTAAAATTTTAATTTTTGTTAATTCTCCATATTTCATTCCAAAAAATTTTAATTAAAAATTATAAAGTTTTTTTTTTCAAAACTCTAGTTTTTCTTTCCATCACCTTATGTTTATCTAAATATTTTATTTTTTTTTAAAATTAATATTCTGTATTTTCTTTTTTCTATCTCTATTTTTTCATCGTATTTTCATCTTTTCTTATTTTTTATTTTCCTTCCATTCTTTCATTTTTTTTTTTTTTTTTCATTTTTATTTTATCTTTAATAAATAATATTTAACTTTTTATTTGAATTTTCTCATAAAAATATTTAATTTCAAAAAAAAAATACAACACACGTTAAACCTTTAAAATTTACAATTTTTTTCTTTTAATCTAGTGTTATTTACAGTAATTAAAAATCTTGTATTTCTTATTTTTTTTTCCTTTTCGATTTATTTAAATTATCATTGTGTCTAGAAACATATCCTAATTAATCGTATCTTTAAATATTTTCAATTTTTAATTTTATTAAAGATATAATCTTTTTAAAATTGTAATTATTTAAAAATAAAATTTCACAAAATTTTATATTAATTAATGTTTCTTTATTTATTTACCATCTTTTCCCATGTTCCCCATCTGTATTTGTAATTTTCATCTTTTTAAAACTCTTCCAGATTTTTAATAAAATTTAATTTTCTTTTTCTCTATAAACATTTATCTTATAATATTTCCTTAAAGATATCAAAAAAATCAAATCTTTAAATGTTCACTCTTCTCTATTTCCCTCTTAATTAGTCCATTAATTTTATTATATTTCATCCATAAATCTTTCGATCAAATTGTTTCATCTTTTATAGAATTCCTTCTAAAAATTCTATAATTAATCAGGTTTTAAAAATTTTTTTTCTATTTATTTGTAATTTCATTTCTTTAAATTTTTTCAAAATAATTCTAGTTTAAATCTTTCTTCTTTTTAAAATTTTTAACTTAATTTTTTTTTAAAAGTTTATATTCTATTTTTTCATTTAATAAAATTTTTAGAAAAAAAAATTTCCTATATTCGTTATTAATTTCCTCCTCATTTATTCCTTTCAATTTCATATTTTCCTCATCATCATATTTGTTATATTATTCTTAATTAATTTATATCTCTTCTTATATAATTCTTCCAAAATGCAAATTTCTCAATTAATCATCTTTATAATCTTTAAATTCCCCTTTTAATAATTCTATTTTTTAAAAAAATCCATTTTTCCTGTGGTTTTCTAATTTTCCTCCTAATTCCCAGTATATTTATTTAATTGTTTATCTCTTTCTATTATTCTCCCTTTATTAATAATTTAACAAAAATATTATTAAAGTCTTTCTCGTTCCTTATTATTGTCTTTAATTTTATCAATTAATTTGATAATTTATTTTTTTTTTCATCCTCCTATTTTAAATTTCATCTATTCAGTGTTATTCCAAATCAATCATATTTTAATTTTATTTGTTTTAATTCCTTTCAAATTTAAAAATTTCTTAATTCTTATTTATTTTTTATTTCTTTTTCTATCAATTTTCTCTCATTTAAAGACATCAGATCAAATTTTCCTCTCTTCTTCTAAATTAATAAAATTTTTTAAATTTTCCTATTTTTTTTTTTTCATTAATTTCTCCTTGTCTTCCTTATTTTTTTTTCCTATTTTTATTTTTTTCTTCAAATTTTCGTCTTTATTTAATTTCCCTATAAAATATTCTTTTTTTTCATTTTTTAAAGTATGTTCCCTTTTAAAAAAATATCAGTTTATTCCATATTTTAAGTTTCCTGTTGTTTAAAATATTAAATAAGTCGATTTAATTTCGTTCTTTTATCTTTAAAATTATCTGATTTTTTGTGTAATCCTTTCATCTAATATTTTAATATAAAATTTTCCTCTTATTCTATTTCAATATCTAAATATTAATTATAAGTTGGTCTTATAATGCAAAATTTTTATTATCTAATTTATTAAATTTAAATTTCTCTATTTTTAAAATTTTTTTTTCTTCCTTCCTATCCCATTTTTTTAATCAATTCAAATCATTCTTTTTCTTCTTTTTGGTTTAAATATTCAAAGGTAAAATTAATTCTCAAATCATAAATTATTCATATAAATTTATTTTTTTTATTTTTATTTCTTTTTTTTCAACAATAAATTGTCCTTTTTTCATCAGTCATTCTTATTCTTTTATATCTATATTCCTTAAAATATTTTTTTCTTTTCAAAATCCTTTAAATTAAAATATATAAAATATTTAATATCTTTTTAATTAATTTAATTTTCCTATAATTTTTTTCGGCTTTCCTACAAAATTTTCTTTTTATCTTTAAATTTCCTTTTCCTATTCCCATTTTTTTTATTATTATATCCATATTCTTATCTTTCTTTTTCCAAGATCAATCCATGTCATAAACATCCATCTTTTGAATTATTTTCCATTGTCCTTTTTTTAATAAAATTAATTATTCTCATCTTTATTTTCATTCTGTCATTATCTTAATCCCATTATAAAATCCTTTAATTTTTATTTTTTAAATTTCTTGTTTTTATAATTTCAATTATTGTGTAAACAATTTTTTTTTAAAAAATAATTATGTTCATTGTAATTTTTTTTAAGGAAAAATCCCTATCTAATTTTTCTTCTTCTTTCCTTTTTCATTTTAATCATTCTTTAAAGTTAAGTAATATTTTTCTCCTTTAAATTTTTTTTATGTTTCTTTGCTTTTATTCCAGTCAATTTAATTATATTCCAGCTTTTATCTAATATTTTTTTAATTAATTAAAATTATTTTTATATATATCTTTCTTTTTTTATTTCCTTTTTAAAATTTGTTCCATAAATTCTCTTATTTTTTTCTTGTATTTAAAATAATATGTAGAATTTTGTCAATTATCTTTTATATTATTAATTTTTTTTCATAATTATTTTTTCCAAATTTTATCTAAAAAAAATTAATTATTTCTAAAAAAATAATTCAAGTTAAACTATTCTCCCTCAAATATCTCCTTTTATTTTCAATTTCTTCCTCATCTTAAAAAATCTTATCTTTTAAAATCAATTTTTCCTTTTTCATCTTTCTTTCCCTATCTCATCCTTTTTTTTTTCTCTTCATTGTATTTTTATCTTAAATTCAACTTTTATTCTTTCCTTTAACTTTAGATTGATTCCATTACGTTAAATTGGTAAATAAATTATATCTCAAATTCCTTTCAAAATCTCAATTTCAGCAATTTGTATTTCCAAAATTATTTCCTATTCATTTTTCTCTCCCTCTTATAATTAATTTCATCCTTTAATGTAAAATAAATTTAATTCTAACAATTTCATTTGATATTTCTCAAATATTAATAAAATATTTTTTTCCCCAAATTTTTTAATTTCTATTGTTTTTTGTTTTTTAAAAAAATATTATTCATCCATTAATTTTCAATAAATTCATTTTAACATTTTTAAATTCATTCCCATTAAAAAGTTTAAATTGTTTTAATTTCCCTTATATATGATAATTCCCAAATTTTTTCTCTTCAAATCTCATTCTTTTCTTAAAATTATTTATTTTCAGTCTCCAATTACCACGCATCATCCAAAGGTAGGAATCAATGAAGTACAGTTATGAACGAACATAGTGTAGTTCGCCATGTATACCCGGGAAGGTTTACCCTGTCAACAAACCCCACAAAAAGTCGGGTGTGTCTGCTTAAAGGCGCACATCTCGCAGCTTTGCTGTAAACAGGCACAACGCAATTACTTCCAAAACAAACATTTAGAACGAACGAAGAAAAATAAGAAGTTTGACACGTATTAAACAAATATTTGTTGCGCTTGGGTTACTTAATGGGGTGAAACAATTTCATGGCAAAACGCATTTCAACGAACTAGGAATGGATAAGTGGATGTCTCTCCCTCCCTTGCTGTCTGTCTGTCTTTGTATATATCTCTATGTTTCTCTCTTCCTCTCTATTTTTTAAAACTCATTTTACATGCTCTTCTCCTCTGTCTCTCTCAATCTCCCTTTTACTGTTTCCGCATATTTGTATTTATCTATCTGTCTTGCTCTCAACCCCCTCCCCCCTCACTCCCCATTAATTTCCTTGTTCTTGTTGCCATCGTTTTGTCCCCAATGTTTTTTTTTCTACCCATGTCCATGCCTGTGCCCTTGTGTCCTCAGACTGTCCATGCTTGTGTCTTTATGTCCTCTTACTGTTCATACGTGTGTCCTTATGTCCTCACACTGTCCATGTGTGTGTCCTTATGTCCTCTCACTGACCATGTGTGTGAAAAACAAATGTCTAAAAATACAGGTCATTTCTTTTGTCTATTAGTTATCTCATGCTTGTATATATTCCTTTCACATGGTCCAATGTATTCTTCTCCCCAGGTCCCTGTCAGTCCCTCTTGCTCTAAATCAGTGGTTCTCAATCTTTTTTAGCCCATGCCCCCCTTCACCATATGTTCAAAATGTCCTCCCTATAAATCCACCCCCCCCCCCTTTTTTTCGCCCCTATACGGTATGTGTAAAAATGGAAGCTAAATTTAATAACACATACTAGAACATGTCTAGACGTCAACATACAACGTAATTTTGCTGGTCTACTTATGTTATAAAACTAATATCAGAAGGGCGAGAAGTACAGAACCGTAAAGTATGGAGGAAATAACAATATCAAGTGATCGGTTCTTGTATTAACGTGAGCTTGAAAAAATCTTAATTCCCCCCCCTCCCCCCCTTCCGCCCACTGGAAACCCTCAAATTCCCCACCGGTTGAGAGCCACTGATCTAAACCTTCCCGTTTTTCTACCTTGTGTCTCTTTCTCTGTGTGTGTGTGTTTTTTTGTTTTTAATTCTTCAAACTACAGACACATTTATACTGAACAGTGATTTACCAAACCTCACACCTGACTACAGTAACACACGAAACAAGTCGTAGATAACATTTAGTTTATTCATGTCTTGGCAGATATTATTACTATATGATCTTCTACATCTACAAAGTCTTTTACAGGATAATTCCAGTGGTCATTTTAGCTCATGTTTTACTACAACTTCGACTACTACTGTTTCTGCTACTGCTACTGCTACTACTGTTTCTACTTCTACTACTACTACTACTACTACTACTACTACTACTACTACTACTACTACTACTACTACTACTACTACTACTACTACTACTTCTACTACTACTACTACTACTACTACTACTACTACTACTACTACTACTACTACTACTACTACTACTACTACTACTACTACTACTACTTCTACTACTACTACTACTACTACTACTACTACTACTACTACTACTACTACTACTACTACTACTACTACTACTACTACTTACCACTACTACTATTACTACTACTACTACTACTACTACTACTACTACTACTACTACTTCTACTTCTACTACTACTACTACTACTACTACTACTATTACTACTACTACTACTACTACTACTACTACTACTACTACTACTTCTACTACTACTACTACTACTACTACTACTACTACTACTACTACTACTACTACTACTACTACTACTTCTACTACTACTACTTCTTCTACTACTACTACTACTACTACTACTACTACTACTACTACTACTACTACTACTACTACTACTACTACTACTACTACTACTACTACTACTACTACTACTACTACTACTACTACTACTACTACTACTACTACTACTACTACTACTACTGCTGCTGCTGCTGCTGCTGCTGCTGCTGCTGCTACTACTACTACTTCTACTACCACTACTACAGTAATATAATCAAGAAATGCATTTAACAAAAATCATTTGATAAATACAGTTAAAGCAAAATTGAAACAGTTAAAGAAATACATTCTGTTTGAATTACCGAAACAATCAACTCACTTAACTAATTCTACACATAAATCAGCATAGGTCAAGGCCACAAGTATTTTTTGGAAACAGGACATTCCCGACAAGATTTAATTAACTCTTAGTGTTGGATCAAAGTCATTTTTGGAGGTTCGTGTCTGGTCGTGAGTGGTAATTGTAATTTGGCGCTCATTGCTTTGCATCGAACTAAAACTGACATGTCCACCACACGTTAACACACAGATTACCAGATGTGACTTGCAGAAATACTAAAAGTTAATTTCTTCTTCTTCGTCTTCTTACCATAGTCCTGACGTGTGGCGTTGGTGATTGTATCTGTTCGCAGCCTTCTGTCTCCTGTACTGCCAGTCATTTGTTATACCGATGTTTCTCCATGCCATGATTTCAAACTTCCAGCATCATCTCTTTTGTTCTCCCCCCTGCTTCTCATTCCCCTCCAACATTCCCTCCCGCTGTGACGGCAACCTCTAGCTTTCCTCTTCTCGTGACTCGCCTATAGAATATATGTCCTATATAGGTTTATGGATGTGAGAGTTGAAAATCAACGGTAGCTTTAGATTAAAAAAAAAAAATTAGATAATTTTGAGAACAAATGTCTTAGAAGAATTCGAAACCTCCACTGGACAGACTTCGGAAACAATACGCAAATAAGACAAGAGACTAAGCAAGATATTGTATCAAATTTTATAAGAAAACGTCGTTGGAACTACAGGCCATGTACTCAGAATGGACAAGACAAGACTCCCCTACCAAGCCCTCATATGGTCACCAGTAGGGAAAAGAAAACGGGGAAGACCAAGAGAGACCCTGCGTAGAACCATCATCAGAGAAGGCTCAGTCAACGGCCAAGTGAACATCCAAATCTACAACAGGTAGCAGCGAACCGTCAGGCATGGAGAGCCATGACTTCTGCCCTATGCGCCGCCTTGGGATCAAGAGGAAAGACAAAATAGGCTATAGAATATAGTGGACTGTCTTCCTCTGATGTGTCTAACCAGTCCTCATTGTGAGTTAACTCCCTTTAACATATTTTCATTGTTCTTTCTATCTGTCCACGGCGTTCGGATCATTTTCCTATAAAGCCACATCTCCGTAGCATCCACATAATTTCTCACTTGCCTGCTAAGTGTCCATGATTCGCTTCCGTATGATTGGCTCAAATGAATATAATTTACTTAATCTGAACATGTAGATTCAAGCTACTGGAGCCACACACTTTAAGTGTTATTCTGAGAAATTCTAAGTGGGTGATACTTTGAGCCACTATATGTGTGTTGATATTTTGAGCCACTCTAGGTGTTCACGGCTGCAGACGATTTGGCAGCAGACTGTCTTGCGTTGGTTATTTTAAGAAATGGTATGGGTACCGGTTGTTCAGAAAGCAATGCCGCACTGCTGAACGTAAACTTGCTAAGAGATAACATCAGCAAAATATGCTGGTGTATGACTGTAACGTACTGTAAAGGATATGCAACTAACTAGGTGTTCATATAAGAGAAGACACACAAACAAGCTATGATAATGTTCAAGAAAATGTAGTAACCCACCCAAGCAACAATGTGTCAGAGCTGGGGTGCTTGTTGTTTCTGACGGCGTGGGTTATTTTGGGATGGACCCAGACTAGTAGATGGGGTAGAAATGTTAATCTTCTTCTGCGTTCATCCGGATTTATTTTTTTTCGGATGTGACTGCGTTGTGCCTGTTTACAGCAGAGCTGCGTTCTTGCGCCGTTAGGCCGACACAGATGACATCTGCGGGCATTTGTTGACCGGGTTAACCTTCCCGGGGGTTTCTTAGGACGTTTGAATCTCACTGTTGTGGTGTTATCCCCCATCCTAGCTGGCCCATATAGAACAGCCAAAGACATCCTGGTCAACCCTCAAGGGAAGGCAGGGGCAGACCATGGGCATTACCCGCCATCCAAGGAGGCTTCCATACTTGCAGAGCCATCACACAGCGCTCTGGTACTGGGCTCACCCAAGGAATCGTCACGTCCTGCACATGGCTGCTTAGCCTCACTTCCGTATATTGGGCCTTCCGTTCACCATAGGCTGTTCCTCCGGAAACCAGAAGAATGCAGTCTGCAGATGACATCCATACAGTGAGCTTTCGATTAAGACTTTCCACATAATGGATTTGCTATCCAAGCAATATTCCATTTCGTGCCACTAGGACACTTTTTCCACCTTTTATGAAGCCCACACAGTGAGCTTTCGATTCGGACTTTTCACGTAATGGATTTGCTATCCAAGCAATATTCCATTTCGTGTCACTTTTTCCACCATTTACGAAGCCCACACAGTGAGCTTTTGATTCGGACTTTCCACGTAATGGATGTGCTATCCAAGCAATATTCCATTTCATGCCTCTGGGACGCTTTTGTAACCGACATACTTGTGGTATGAAGTGTGGCAGTCTAAATACTTCTTCATGCACCTTTAGATGTCAACCTGAATGTAGTTAAAGTAAGCTGTAGTCAACTTGAGCTTGTTGATATCTCCATAGAGTTTGTCCTCAAATGAAGCAGGCGTGGGCCAAAATATCTTTCTCTGTTCTGCATATATTGGGCACTCCTGCAGCAAATGTTTAGCTGTCATTTTACCAGTTCCACAATTACATTCATCGGTATCTCCTATCTTTAGTTTATTGAACAAGTGGTGTTTCAGCCTGTTATGTCCTGAGCGGAGTCTGAAGATTGCTACTTGTTCTCTTCGGTTGAGTTTGTAATATGCATCACCCTTCTGGTGGCCTGGATGCTCTGATTCCCATTTGGTTCTATAAGTGCTTTTTATAAACCTTTTTGCCTCATTATAGGTTATGTCTATGTCAGGCTGTGGTAATCGTCCACCCTCTTTTGCTAGTCTGTCAGCCTCTTCATTTCCAGGTATACTGCAATGTGATGGGATCCACTGTATTACAACTTTTTTGGATTTCTGGCATAGACCATGGAGTGCTGCTCTTAGGTCAGCTAGTTCTGTGCTGTTTTTCAGGGGGAGCGGGGACAGGGTTGGGTTGTTG
>JACEFZ010012541.1:0-2500 GCA_014155875.1 Cepaea nemoralis
AAAAATTTTTTTGACTGCGTCAATTATTAGCTCGGTCACTGCACTTCAGTTATCAGAGCTAACAATTGTTTAGCAGTAAATGTAGGGGCATGTAGTTTGAACTAATATCATATATTATCGCACGTATATCGCTTGGGTTATCTAATCCAGGGACTCTCAAACCAAAGGACCGTTGTCTTCGATCCTTATTTCTTCTCCTTCCTTCAAATGAAAGTGAGAAAACCGTTGTAAGCATGCCCGAGATAAATCAAAGCACAGAAAACCTTTAAACATCTTGAGAGTTTTGGATATATGATACCTGACCCATAATTGTATAGGTCAATCGACACTGCATGGCTGATATTGTCGACCGCCTTTACTTATCAGGGCATCTCATGGCACCCAAATCTTTACAAAAAATAACTCTTCGCAAAGAGGTAAACCTCATGGGTCCGGGTTTCACATTGTTATGTTAATGTATTATAATGTTATGTATTATTATGCTAAGTTATATATTGTTATGTTGCATATTGTTATGATATGTATTGTTATGTTATGTTATATATTGTTATGATATGTTATGTTTTGTTATGTTGTGTATTATTATGTTATGTATTGTTATGTAATGTATTGTTATGTTATGTATTTGTTATGTTATATATTGTTATGTTATGTTAAGTATGGTTATGTTATGTATTTTAATCTTATGTTATGTCCTCTAAAAGTACTGCAGAGTTTTGGTCATAGACCATAACTTTAGGAAAGGGAACTCCCAACTGCACCTCCTAGTGGTAGAGGCTGGGAAACACACCACGGTGTGGCAAACACAGCCCTAGGGACCTAGTACCCACCTGGATAAGTGGACAACTCTGCAGCTGAGCAGAGCAGGGCACTCATTCGTCCTGACAGTCGGAAATAGCTGTCAAAGGCAGAGGTAAAAGACCACCATGTGGATGTGGAAGGCAAGGGAAAACCACCACATTATCTTCTCAAGATTTCATGGCAACACACATTTCAGAGATAGTGAACGACGTTAATGGCTGCATTAGGACATCCTCGCCCGGTAGGGACAGTCATGAGCCACAGGTGACACCAGACCGTCATCCAGCTACTGATGGCAAAACCATAACTAAACTAAATAAATTTAGAGTAGAAACATGAGATGTTAAGACATTAAATGAGCTGGGAAAGTTAAACAATGTTCTACAAGAAATGAAAAGCATTAAAATGAATGCACTAGGCATAAGGGACATGAGATGCAATGGTTCTGGCACAATTATAACCGACAAACACACAATAATTTTTTCTGGAGGGATACACATGTAAAAGGAGTAAGAATAATATTTGATGAAAAAACAGCCAAATCAACTAAAGTAATGGATACTGGTGTTTTCCGGATAAAGCTATAATGGTTAAAATAAAGGCAAACCAATAGATATAAATATTATACAAGTAAATGCATCAACAACAAGTAGTAGTGATGCAGAAATACAACACTTTTACGATGAAGTAATAAAGGCGAAGCTCAAATTGGATCACAAGAACTAAACATAATTCTGGGAGATTTTAATGCAAAAATAGGAAAGGGAAAAATAGAGTTATAGTAGGGAATTATGGTTTAGGAACACGAAATGAAAGAGGAGAGAAACTAACAGAATGGCAAATATTAATGATATAATAATTGGAAACACATGGTTTAAACATCATAAAAGACGACTATAAACATGGAAAAGCTCTGATATGAAAATACGCAACCAAACTGAATACATACGTATTTATAAATTTTTTTTTTAGAAATGTGTTAATTAATGTAAAGACAATGCCTGGTGCTGACTGTAGGAGTGATCATGTACCACTATGTGGGCAAATAAAAGTAAGGTTCTGAAAGTAGATAAAGAAATTCAAGAACAACACAGAGTGATTGTGAAAAATAGGTACAATGCAATAGCTAAAATACAGAGTATAAATGAACGATGGGAAATGTTAAGGGACTCCATTAATCAAACTAGCAAAGAAATATTACCAGAAAGAAGCCAAAAAGCTAAGAAAAATGGATGAATCAAGAAATCTTAATGCTGATGGACAAAAGGAAACAGAATAAAAATAACAAACAAGAATATTTTTTTTCCCGCGTTTCCATCCTGTTTCAGGATATTGCGGTCAACATCAGCATCTTTCAGCTGTATGTTGATTCCTAGGCTAGATTACGCTCATCAGCACGCCACGACTTTCTGAGAGACCGGCTTCATACTCATCATAAGTCACTGACAGCGACTCGAAACCGCTTCCAATTCTCGTACGCTCACGTCAACCACGAGAGTAGTCGGGGTTACGGAAAAAGCTGCTAACTCCTCGGCCAGGGAGACCGACAAACAAGAATATGCTAAGACAAATAAAAAAATATAAGAGATATATGTGTGAAGACAAACGAAAGTTGTTTAAACGAGCAATGCAAAGAAATTGAATTGAATTCCATTAAAGATACAAAAAATATGCACAGATAAATCAGTGAGCTCATGGG
>JACEFZ010012541.1:5000-24912 GCA_014155875.1 Cepaea nemoralis
CATCTCTTATGAAGCAATTTTTTGACAACTAAAGAACAATAAGCATTAAAATGCATGAAAAGTATCTCGCTGAGGAAATGTTTAACATGGGCATCATAAATACCCAACGTGGGTGTAACGCGCCATACATATGAGAATGTTAAAAAAAAAATAAATGTGCTGTTGAAGAAAAATAAAAAGATGAGTTAGAAAATTTTCACTATATAAATAGATGCATTATTTTTATGACAACTGTGAAAATGCCTTAAAGATTATATCCTTATTTATTATAACTCATATGCCTGTAAATAACTGTAGACAAAGAGTTTATAAATCTTTGAAAACAATGCAACAATTTATATATAAAATATATAGCAATGTTAGTAAAATTTATGCCCCTTGAAATAACTTTTCTTAAGTTAAGTCCCCTCGCTATATATATATATATATATATATATATATATATATATATATATATATATATATATATATATATATATATATATATATATATATATATATATATATATATATATATATGATAAGATATTAAAATATTAAATTTTTGTAAGTAAATAGCTGATTGTACACTAACAAACTATGACAGTTGGCTGCACGGGAATGAGGAATAGACGTGTAGAAAATTTCATCTCAATCGGATGGACCTTTCGCGAACGCATAAAGAACAGATATATATACAGACATCCATCGTCTTTTATATATATATATTACAAACACTAATAGAAAGGTCAATAGAGAAACAGAAAGACATATATTTGTGCTGCGTAGATGTTACAAAGGCGTTTGATAAAGTAAAACATGATGACCTGATTAAAATGTTGGAAGATATCAACAGTTAGTTAGTCGAGGTTCCAACTTCACGGCAACGGGTCGTCCCCATTATGCTCCATTCATATGCCAGTGAATCTCACACAAAATGCTCCCCACTGTCCAATGTGAAAAGTGGAATAGACAGGAGTCTCCCCAGTCCAACAGCCCACACAAGTACACCGTGCATAATGCCGCCGCCAGAATGCCAACACAAAATTCATCCATGAAAACCACAGTTCATCGTCGATGGACTCGGCAGTAACCAGAAAGACCTCATTGACCCGGGTTTTCCCACATGGCTCGGTCTTTTACCGCAGGGTGACCCGCCGAAAGTGTCGCATAAAGCACGAACTCCGGAGCTTCAGCGCCGACTCCCAGGAGTCTTCTGAAAAATGCACTTGTGAACCGAAAAGGCAAATCAGTCAATTCAGCAACAGACGGTAGCCATTGTTCCGAGCATGCAGGTCACTGTACAGACAGATGTAAAAGCATTTCAGGCGAATTTCACAGCTCACGGTGTCGCCCACGCACTCATTCAGCAGCAAGGCGACGGAACCATGTCCAACATGAGGAAAATGCGATTTGGAAGAGTTGGAACCTCGACTAACTAACTAACTAACTAACTAACTAACTAACTAACTAACTAACCAACTAACTAACTAATTAACTAGCTAACTTGCTAACTAACTAACTAGCTAACTAGCTAACTAACTAACTAACTAATTAACTAACTAACTAGCTAACTAGCTAACTAGCTAACTAGCTAACTAACTAGCTAACTAGCTAACTAGCTAACTAACAAACTAGCTAACTAGCTAACTAACTAACTAGCTAACTAGCTAGCTAGCTAACTAACTAGCTAACTAGCTAGCTAGCTAACTAGCTAACCAACCAACCAACCAACTAACTAACTAACTAACTAACCAACCATCCATCCAACCAACCAAGGAACTAACTAACTAACTAACTAACTAACTAACTAACCAACCAACCAACCATCCAACCAACCATCCAACCAACCAACCATTCAACCAACCAACTAACTAACTAACTACTTAACTAACTAACCAACCAACCATCCAACCAACCATTTAACCAACCAACCAACCAACCAACCAACCAACTAACTAACTAACTAACTAACCAACCAACCAACCATCCAACCAACCATCCAACCAACCAACCAACCAACCAACCAACCAACCAACCAACCAACCAACCAACCAACCAACCAACCAACCAACCAACCAACCAACCAACCAACCAACCAACCAACCAACCAACCAACCAACCAACCAACCAACCAACCAACCAACCAACCAACCAACTAACTAACTAACTAACTAATTGTTATGTTATGAGTTGTTAATTATGTACTATTATGTCATGTATTGTTATGTTATGGGCTGTTACATTATGTATTGTTATGTTATGTAGTGTTATGTTATATATTGTTATGTTATATATTGTTATGTTACATAATATTTTGTTATATATCGTTAAATTATGTTATGTATTGTAATGCTGCCGGTCTCTCTGGCCGAGTGGTTACACCACTTTCTCCATAATCTCGTTTATCACGCATATTATCGTAGCGGGCGAGAACTGGGAGCGGTTCGTCCCTCTCTGGAGACTTGCGGGATAACTGAGCCGGCCGCTCAGAAAGCAATGGCAAACTACTGAGCGTAATCTTGCCAAGAAATCAACAGACAGCTGAAAGATGCTGCTGTTGACAGCGATGTCCTGTAAAAGGATATGCGAACTAAAAAAAATAAATTGTTATGCTATATATTGTTGTGTTATAAGTTGTTATAACGAGCATAACGAACACATGAAAGTTAAGTTCTTATATGGAGTGGCGTCGATCAGCGAGCTACAGCTAAACATGGAGTAGGTCTTTTGTTACATCCAGAAAAAGCGAAAGCCATTATCAACACTAAATTTATATGGGAAAGAATAATACTTATACAGATCAAAGAAGAAAATAGAACAACAACGTTTATACAAACATACGCCCCATGTAATGACACTTACAGCGACGAAGACAAAGACGAGTATTTTGATAAACTTGGAGACACGTTAAACAATGTCAGTGAGATAGATGAACTGTTTGTGATGGGTGATTTTAACGGACGAAGAGGCACACGAAGAACACAGTGGGATGAATGCATGGGGCCATGCAGCCACACAGAGACTGAATGTAATAGCAATGGTCAACATATACTCCGAACACGGACTAAAAATAGCAAATAGTTTTTTTTTCACCATCGTCGTAGCTACACCAAAACCTGGTATACATGGATAGAGTATCTCAAATTGATTTTATTCTACTTAGGAAATCAGACAGAAGACTACTATTGGATTCAAGAGCACTCCGAAATACAGACGTTGATTCTGATCATAAACCAGTCATAATAAAAACGATTTCAACATACAGGAAAATAAGAAACAAAAAGGTAACAACACATGTTATCAATTATAGGAAGCTTCAGGAAAATACGGTTAAAGACAAATTCGATTAAGAAATCAAAAAACTACATAAGAGCATCCCTGATGACTACTCAAGCGTAGATAGGAAATGGACAATTTTCATGGCTGCCATGCAGGACAGACAGGAAAATAAATGTGGAACAAATAAAGTAGGGCAGGACAAAAGATTAAGATCAGCTTGGTGGAAGAATGAAGTTAAAGATAAAGTATACAAAAAGAAGATAGCATTAAAAAAATTGATCACAATTAAATCTGAACAAGACTATGCTACTTATAGAATAGCACGACGAGATGCCAACATATAGAATAACACGACGAAATGCCAACATATAGAATAGCACGACGAGATGCCAACATATAGAATAGCACGACGAGATGCCAACATATAGAATAGCACGACGAGATGCCAACATATAGAATAGCACGACGAAATTCCAAGCGAACAATTATTTTTTTCGCATATCCTTTACAGGACATCGCTGTCAACAGCAGCATCTTTCAACTGTCTGTTGATTTCTTGGCAAGATTACGCTCAGTAGTTTGCCATTGCTTTCTGAGCGGCCGGCTCAGTTATCCCGCAAGTCACCAGCGGGGGTCGAACCGCTTCCAGTTCTCGCCCGCTACGAGACTGCGTGATGAACGGGATTACGGAGAAAGTGTTGTAACCCCTCGGCCAGAGAGACCGGCAAGCGAACAATTAGAGCATCTAAATATGAATCCTGGAGAATATACGGTGAACGGATGGCGACCCTTAGCAAAGACTACCCAAGTGAATGTTATAAACGTGTCAATACATTGATAAACAGAGATGCATGCTACAACCCAACCACCACCATAAACAGCAAAAGAGGTATACCAATATTTAATCCACAACAAAGTCTAGCAAGGAGGGCAGAATACTTTCAAGAACTGCTTCACCCTACACATAATAACATAGAAAACGTCACTTTTGTGCCTAAAAAGCATGGACAACAAGAACCAATTTTCATCCCTGCAGAAGTCAAAGCAGTTATACAGAAAAGTCCTTAAAAATATCACCGGGTCCAGTTGGAATAACCACAGAAGCTATTCAGGCCTGTGGAAAAACAGGAGTTAAATGACTAACAAGACTTTTTAATATAGCATTGGAAGAAAAAAAAAGTCCCAGATGATTGGCAACAGGCAATAATAGTACCAATATAGAAAAAAGGCAATATGAGAAAGTGCTAAACATACAGAGATATATCACTCCTTAGCCATATAGGGAACATGTACGCAAAACTATAGGAACAAAGAGCTAGACCCATAGTTGAACAACAGTTAAGCAAAGTACAATTCGGTTTTCGGAAAGGTAAAGTTGCACTGATGCACTATTAACACTTAGACAAATATGTGAAAAAAACTATCGAATATAGTGACCAGCAGAATATTGTGTTTGTAGATCAGGAAAAAGCTTTCGATAGATCTATATATATGGACCATCCTTGAAGACTAAGGGGTACAAGGACAATTGCTAGAAAACATCATAGCCATGTACCACTCGAGGCGAAGTGCAGTAAGAACACAGGAAGGTATATCAGATATGTTCACAGTCAATACAGGAGTGAGACAGGGATGTGGGCTCTCTTCTCTGCTATTTGATATCTATTAGGGACGTTCATTTGAAACCCGTTCCAATGGCTTTATTACGAAAGCATAAAAGAAACATTAACAGGCGCGATAGCATTTTAAAAAAGCATTCATTTTGAATGAATTGTGCACCATGGGTTGATCAGAAGAAGTCGCCGTAGGTATTCAGGCAAGCATACCATTGCTTAGTTAGGCGGCGAATGCCGTCCGCAAAAAAGGATTGTGGTTGCTCACTGAACCAAGTGTTTACCGCGTTCATTACGTCTGCATCTGTGTGAAATCGTTGCCCATTGAGAGCATTTTTCTTAGAGGTCCGAACAAATGAAAATCACATGGTGACAAATCATGACTATAGGCTCGATGTTGCAGAATTTCCCACTTCTTCCTTGCTAATGCTTCCTGCACTATCTTTGCGACATGCGGACGAGCATTATCGTGCAAAAAATCACACCGCGAGAAGGCATACCGTGTCGTTTATTCTTGATGGCTGTTTGCAGCTTGTCTAATGTTAACAAGTAGTGGGTAGAGTTGGTGTTGACACCAAGTTCTTTAAAGTCGGCAAACAATAGCCCTTCATGGTAAAAGAATTCGTTCAGCGTAACCTTACCAGCGGAAAACTGTAAATTGAATTTTTTGGCTTTTGGTGATCCAGCATGCCTCCTTTGCATGCTCTCTCGTTTACTGCTCGGCTCTAAGTGGTGACACCTGATTCATCGCCTGCCACTATGCGGAAGAGAAATGCATCAGCCTCCACTCTGTAACGCAGCAAGTGTTCAAACACCATCGCATGCGTTCCTCTTTTTTGTGGTCGGTCAACATCCGTGGTACCCACCGTGAACACACCTTCCAATATTGTAGTTTCTTACGAACGACCTTTTGAATTTCCAAATTGACGCATCAAATTCTTTGTCTAGCGAATATATGCTTTGACAACAGTTTATCTGTACTGCTGCATCATTTTTTTTTTTCTGTTGCAACAATATGTGCTTGAACCGGCTGTCGAAGATCTGTCGTGAACTGACGTCCTTTCCGAAACATTCGTGCCCAGTCTGTCACTGTTGTTACCGTACGCTGCCTGCATTCTTCGATGAATGTTCACTGGTCGACATCATTTCCAATGAAAGAAACTGAATCACTGCTCTTTAAGCTTCTTTGGACGGATTTTGGACCAACCCTGCCATTTTCTCAACGGTCAGAAACAGAACCTATGCGTCAAGAAACGATAAGCACTTGCTCTTTTATTCACTGGTCAGTACTTATCGCATGACTATGACATGATCATGTTCAACGCACGCAATTACGCGCGGTGCGGCACGAACGGATTTCAAATAAACGCCCCCTATACATAGACAGAATATTCAAAGAAGCAGGCCTTGACAGAACAGATTCGGAAAATTTAGAACTCTTTACTCCAGATGAAACAACTGATCCACAGGAAATAAATGAACTTCTATTTGCAGGCGATTAGTACCTGTTTTACAGTGATGAGGACAGACTACAAAATCATATTAATAATCTGAGTTCAACATGCAGCAGATACAATATGAGTATAAATACTAGCCAAAACCGAAGTAATGCAAGTTAGCAGATCGCCTGGTCCACTAAGTATCCAGATAAATAGCACAATTCTGAAACAAGTTAAAGAATTCAAATATCTTGGAAGTATGATCACAGAAGATGACAGACTGGACAGAGAAATCGAAATCAAATATCAAAAAGCTAGTGCATTTACATATCAACTATCACCCATACTGAAACATCCAAATATGCCCATGTCAGCAAAATGACAGATAGTAAACAGCATATTCAAACCAACCCTATGCTATCAATCTCAAACTTGAACTTTATCCAAGTCACATTTTCGCAAATTCATCACCTACGAGATGAGATGCCTGAGGAGGAGCTGCCAACCCAACAATCCGAGACCGAGTAAGAAATGCTGTTATCAGACAGACAGTGGGATCAACATCTTGTGCCACATTTATTGAAAGACAGAAGATCAAGTGGTTTGGCCATGTCGTTAGAATGCAACACCATCAACTACCATCACTGGTCTTACTCCAAAGATCATCTGCGACGAGACCAAGAAGACGTCCAAGAAGAAAATGGATTGATGGCATCAAAAACTGTGTAGAATCATACGGAATGACACTATCCATTGCCGCCCATCGAGCGCTGGATTGCAAATTATTCCTTTCCACGACGCTTGACGGCAGACGTGGAAGATCATGATGATGATGATGATGATGATGATATGTTGTTATGTTATATATTGTTTTGATATATATTGTTATGAAATATATTGTTAAATTATGTTATATATTGGCATATTGTGTTATATATTGTTGTTATATATTGTTATGTTATATATTGTTATGTTGTATGTTGTTATGTTATGTATTGTAATGTTGTGTTATATATTGTTATGTTGTATATTGTTATGTTATATATTGTTATATATTGTTAAATTATGATATGCATTATGTTTTGTATGGTTTGTTATGTTATGTACTGCTATGTTATGTATTATTATGTTATGCATTGTTATGTTGTGCTGTATATTTTTATGTTATGTTAAGTATTGTTATGTTATATTATTTCGAACAACGTCACTGCAGATTGGGTATTTCCTTGCGTGCTGAAACCTCCGGTGCAGTAGTCTTCCCAAAGTATTTCTACTCACTATTTCCATAAGAAGCCGGCTCCATGGCCGAGGAGTTAGCAGCTTTCTCCGCTAACCCCGAATACTCTCGTCACATGACGCGACGAGAATTAGCAGTGGTTCGATTCGCAAAAGTGACTTATGAGAGTATGGAGCCGGTCGCTCAGAAAGTCGTGGCGTGCTGATGAGCGTAATCTAGCCTAGGAATCAACATACAGCTGAAAGATGCTGGTGTTGACCGCAATATCCTGAAACAGGATGGAAACGCGGATTACATTTCCATAAGAAGTTGGATATGGCACCCCATCTCTTTCCCTCGCAGACGGCAGTGAACTGCCTGGCCAGGTTTCACGCCCTGTTAGTGTTCACATTTTGAGAATCACTGATCTATACTGCTAGTGATTATCATAGATAAAAAGGTTATGAAGCCAATATGTTATGACATCGTGCTTGAAGTGATTTCCTTCTGACAGTCCCACGTGATAACACATGGAGAGATAACGGCGAAGCAGTTTCAGTTACACCAGTAGTGTGTATACGCAAGCGTGCGAGTGGGTGTAGCTGTCAGGACGTTATATTGACAAGGTCATCAGCGCCGTGTGCAATGCCAGTTCTCGACGTTAGCTACGAGAGGGAAATAGCTGGCACCTATTCATTCGTGTACTCAGGCCTAGGAAATATGTTGGCACTTTCTCTTCACATCCTCAAGGCAGATTACTGCTAGGGGACGTTTTCAAAATTCAAACACAATAGTTGGAGTTGAGCTGTGGCAGTCCAGTAGCTTGAATGCTTGCCCCAAGGCTTGGAGGTTCTGTGTTCGAATCCATGCATCCATTCAACCAATTATAAATCCATCCATTCATCCATCCATCTAACAATCCATCCATCTACCCATCCATACATACATCCATACATACACCCATACATCCATCCAACCATACATACATCCATCTATCCATCCATTCATCCATCTATCCATCCACCCTTCATCCATCCGTCCATCCATCCAAATAAACAAACAAACAAACACACACGTATGTACGTAAGTACGTACGGAAACACACACACACACACGTACGTACACACACACATACACACACATACATATGTCAGGATCTTCTATTGGGCTCGTTGGCTAACACATGTGAGACAGTACAAGTACAACGTGATTCGACATAAGACACAGCAACACAATTTCTATGGATTTATTACCACGTTAAATACATAACAATAGTTACAGCAATGTACAACATATAACAACTCACAACCACAATACAGCTCATAGGTCTGACGCTCACGATATCAGTCGTTCAGCTCACAACCACGGAGATTCACACAAAACGCCTTGCTCTCGACACACACGTCCGTTCAGATGTCCAGTCCCAGCTTGGTCTGAGATTAACACACACTGCCCACTGCCTCTGGTGGGGTCACGTGGCTTTGCGTGCGTCTGTCGTCAGCGCTGGTCGCGTGTCAGGTAAGAATCTCGCCAGCGCGACAACTCTTGTCCGCCGGGCGCCGTAACGATGTTGCTGCTAGGCTCTGACATTCTCCCCGGGTACTTCAATGAAAGATGCCATCTTTCATTCATGATGTATGTATATACTGGGGTAGTGTTAATTTCATGTCAGAGACTACTTTTTCCCAGTGTTATGCATGAAAATACATATAAGGCATAGAAACAAAAAAAATGTAAGTTGCATTGAAATGACAAATGAAGTACAACTTTTAACACAATTCAGGTTTCATCCCCCTGATGCCTGGTTACCTTCATTGCAATAATACCCAGTCAGATCAGTAGTTCCAGCTTCACGCATCTACCTCGCAGCTATTTGAAAAAAAAGTAATAATATGATTGTTTTGCAACAACCATCTAGCCAGACTGAAATACGGCTTTGTATTAGTCGTATTAAACACTTAAACTCTGCCCTCATTTGGTCAGGAGCTCTTATGTTGGTTTGCAATGTTGGCAGCTCTATGACATGCTTGGAGGACGCCTACCTGCTGTGCTAACCATTTGAGCAACAACATGTCTATCTATACAATACACATTAATGAATATGTTTCAAATTATGGCCCTTGATGTAATTCACAAATGCAAGGGAAGTAATTTTGACAATAAAGAAATTCTATAAATTGCAATAATTATTTAATTTCTTAGCGTCATTGCTTGACGTTTCTTCATATTGACGAGAAAAAGTCGGTAATATGAATACATTAATCAAGATATGATTCTAAGATTACACTAATCAAAATAAATAAGTACCGAATTGGTATATTATATTTTATAGATTGAAAAAGATTTTACAAGTGTCATAAATTTTTGGCAATTTGTACATAGTCTGCTAATTTTGCTATACTTTTTAAATTATACCGGAAATACACATGAAACGAAAAATTTGGTTGATGTTACATTTTCTGAACACAAATGATCCGGTTTTCTTTAGGAACGGATAGTAAAATGTTCTCACAGTTCGTGTATGATGTTATAGTATCACAATGGATTATGGTGGAATGTTCTTATTTCCGATGTGTTCACACGTCGAACAATTTGGATTACATTCGCTGTAAAGGTGGTGTAGGAGTCAATGTTCAGTCCACATTTGCACATGTTAAAATATCACGGTGAAAAAAAATCACCCACAAATGTCACAATGGTAAAGTTCGCTTCTGGTAAGTGGATAAGCGTCTGTGACCCTGTTGTTGGTGTCTATATACAATTAATATTGTTCTCATTCTAACACACACTACACAATTATACTACACTCATTACATAATTTGATTAAAATAAGAATATTATACATGTCGGTTTCTAAACCGTATCACAACTTTACTTATAGACCTTACACAGTAGGTGACTGGAAAAATTCACACATTGGTGGCTGTGTTGGGCTGAGTGTAATATTACACAGTGCACTCAGACATTGCTTACTGGGTCTGTCGGACAACGGGACAAAAGGTCGGCGATTGTATTCATTCTGCCGGGAATATGGCGAACTTCAAAACTGAAATTCTGAAGCTTCAAGGACCAGCGAGCAATCATGTTATTTGATGGTACTGCAGAATTGATATACCTCAATGGACTGTTGTCAGTTTCGATGATAAAGTGACGTCCTAGAAGATATTTGGACAGCTTTGTGACACTTTCTACTAAGGCCAATGCCTCTAATTGCGGAATGGACCAAGACCGCTCTCGGGGCCTTAGTTTTCTTGATAGAAAACAAACGGGATGCAGAATGTCGTTGTATTCCTGCGATAGGACTGCACCGATCGCAATGGAGCTAGCATCTGTTCTCAATCTGAAAGGTAAACGAATGTTGGGCAATTTAAGGATGAGATTAGGTGCATTCTTATCAGAAAAGTGTGCCAAAACTTTATCAAACGCATTTCGTAGGCATTCATCGTTTACAACTTTTTCGGGTTTATTCTTGGTTAGTAAGTTAGAAAAAACCTCAGTCAGTTCTGAAAAATCAGGAATAAAGTTTCTGTAATAATTAATAAGTCCCAACAAACTGCGGACTTGTTTCTTATTTGTTGGAAGTGACAGTTTTAGAATTTTGGAGACAATTTTGTTGTCTGTCATGACAAAGCCATTGGATATTCTGTACCCCAAAAATGATATCTCTTGGTAAGCCATGCTCACCTTTGAAGGTTTCACTGTCAGTCCGTGCTGTCTGATACTAAGAAGTAGTAGTAGAACGTCCTGTCCAGGTGTCAATGTTATAGTTCCGTCGTTGTCTCTGTATGGACACAGATGTCGTCAGTATAGTGAATGATATTAGGAATGTCAGATAGGAGGAGTCGTATAACAGACAAGGCAAGTCTGGAGTTACTGGATCTAAGGATATAAAGTGGGTTACGGTTAAAATCTTCCAAAAGGATTTTCAAATTTCATGTTGAGATCATTTTGAGTGCTATCTCCAACCTGCACTCGTACATGTGTGTATACATTCAATAGTTCCAACAATAATAATACACCATGTATAGTTGTGAAATGTAATCGTGCATGTTTGTATGATCTTTTGCAATGTGTGTATATTTTCCAAAATATGTAGGGTAATTTGTTGCTGATTTTTGTCAGTAATTCCACCGACTGATGCTTTACATTATTCAGCATAGGTATTCGTATGAGTTGATTAACATAGAGCTTATGAGTGGCAGTAACAAAATTTGGTTCAACAGTAATGACATAAGTAACAAAGTCTGCTGGTTTGTCATGAGTAATATCATCTGTGTTGTGTCATGATGATGTGGAAATATAACTGTTTGTGAAGACATTTGTTTTGTATTTACAATCAGTAGTGCAAGAATAACTATCCACTGTGTGCACTTGGTTATGTGTGTAGTTAACAGAGAGTATAGGAGGTATAGTATATACCATGATGATTTATGATCTTTCCTCGCTGTTGTGCACTGTTTATTTTCTGCACCTTTTCCTTTGTGCTGATACACACCAGTTTCTGTTTTTTTTTTTTTCTGAGATGGTAATGAAGTTGGTATGGTGTGTTACCTTGGTCTGTTCATCATGTTGTTGTATGATGAGTGGGGTAGTTAAGGCAGTAGTTGTTGTGGTGTTAACTTTTTGCCTTGTGTGAGGTTTGGACTCTATGTAATCTGTCACATTTACTACATTTCCAATTAATAAATCACAACATGGATTGTCTAATAAAGCACAAGTTACTCTGCCTGATAGGAAAGGTGATTTTATATTGGCCCATGCCATGGGATATTTCTCTACTGTCCCTGAAACAGTTTTGCAATGGATGTACTCATCTAGGTAGTCTTTAGGATCAGCTAAGGTCTTTCGAAGACCGATAAGACAGGACCCTGTGTCGCGTACACATGTGCATACTGTGTCATTGATGTAACCTTTATGGAATGTTAATTTTCCTAACGACAGTTTTGAGGTTTTGTTCAATTCCTCACTTTGTTGTTGAGCATTGACCTCTTTATCTAACGAATGAGGTTGAGTGATGTTAACAACATTATTACAATATGGTACAAAGTCTGGTGTTGTCTTCATGTCTGTGATGTTCACTTTTCTTACATTCTTTGCTGAACTGCATTTTGAGTCTATTGCCAAGTTAGCTTCCTCATTGGCAATAGGGACGGCGTGCCCGCATGTTAAGGTACCATTTTCATTGAAGGTATTACAGACAGTACATTTGTTAGCACTGAATACATCACAAGCCTGTGCTGCACGTACAGGATGTTTTTCTGGATTTTCGTCTTCTGACGCTGAGCTATCGAACAAGGCGGCATTGGCTTTGTTGGTCATATGCCTGCCTCTACAATCCATGCGATGGTGACCGTAAGCCTTGCAGAGAAAACATTTACGTGCACTTTTGAACGATTTACGTTCTGTGTCTTGTCTGTTTACCATATTTTGCAAGTATGTTGGGTACCCTGGGTTTTTATCGCACATTTCGTTCAAATGGTGGAAAAATTTACAGTGAATGCATTGTCTAACTCTATCAGAGGTAGGCCTGTTCGGTTTTTGCCTACTATAGTTGTTCTCATAGTTGGCTGCTGCTACCCAGTTACTGTCAGTAGCTTCAGTGGCAAAACACTGTTTATTTGCCGTATAATAGGCCGACCCACGTCTTTCCATTTCTTCCACACTTGTGCATTCATTCTCTTGTAAGAACTTAGAAAAAGATGATGGGATAGAAGAAATAACTTTATCTCGAATGATGAGATCTTCTAATTTATCATAATTTTTGTTAATTTTGGCTGATGAAGTCCATTTGCTGAAAATGTCTCGGACTAAACAGAGGTAGTCAGAGAACGTTTGAGTTGTTTTTGGACTCAGTTTACTGAATTGTTCTCTGTACCCTGCTTCATCTAACATGAAATGTGCCATTATTTTAGATTTAATGTAATGGTACTCTTTTCTGAGGTCTTTGGGGATGGTTTCAATGACTTTCAGAGGTTCCCCAGATAGACTCCTCATATATAAAATATTCCATTCCGAAAGTGGAACTTGGTAATGTTCCATTAATGTCTCAAAATTTTGGGTAAAAGCTGCTATGCAGTCACCCGAGGTATAGTTACGAACGATACCTTGGTACTTCTTATACTGGTTTTCTTTTTCCAGTCTTTCAGATTTCTTCGACTCTTTATTCATTGCAGTCTCAGTGTCCAGTTGTTTCATTTTCAACTGTAGTTCCAGTTCTTCCCTCTTGCTCTGAGCTGCTATTTCTGCTTTCTTAAGTTCACTGTCTATCTCAGCTTGTTTTGTCTTTGCAGCCATTTCTACTTCTATTTGCTTGGCAGCTTTTTCAATCTCTGCCTGTTTTAGGGCTGTTTCCGCCTCTACTTGCTTGGCAGCTGTTTCTGCCTCAGCTTGCTTGGCCGCCATTTCTGCTTGTTTTAGAGCTCTTTCAGCTGCTCTATCTTCGCGTTCACAGTACTCAGCGTATTTCTTCTCACTCCATTGTGTTAATTCATCACCTTCTAACTTTAATTTTAAACCCATATCGATGAAATCAAATAATGTCGACATGATGGAGAAAATATGTCAATGAAAATCAATCACACACAAAATATGTTGTAAATGGTTAGTAGAAAAATAATTTACAATTGATTTGACTATACGATGCGTGCCCACTAATGCATACGTAAAGTTAAAGTGAAGAAAAATATACTCAAGTGCCCTTGGATATGGTGACGAATGGTTGGGCAATCGGGCTAGAAAACTGTAAGGTCGTACTTCGGAACCACTAATGACCTCTACGGCAGGGTTATGGATGGTACGCAAAAACCTGCTTTGTTTTTGGAGAGAAATAAGTTAGCGTGTGTTTGTTGGTGTGTGCCTGCAAGTCACTAAGTGTTGATTTGGTTTGGATGGCGTTGAGTATAATTGTATGTCGTAAATTTGTCGTCAACAGTGTTTCTTTCAACAGAAGTTACACTCTTTCCAAAACTCTTTGCGTTCCACAAACTCAATACACAAAAACAATCTATCTGTATTTGAACACTCAATAACATTGATGACACATCACTTACATCAAGATGACAGTCAGTAAGGACAAAGACATCAAGTTTACAAGATGGCGACAAGGTCAAAATGGCGGCAAAATCACAATGTTGACAAGGTCAAACGGTGACAATTTTCACAAATCACAAATGTTTAACACGTTTACAGGATCAAACAATAAGTACTGTACATTTCCTAATGATCTTAAACATATTTAGACAATGTAGTAATGGATCACACTGAGACTTTTCCGATCACATGTACATCACTATAACCTTGACAAATTTTACAAGTACAAGAATTATAGTTTTAAATAACAAAGACGAACAACACACGTCTAAATATATTGGGTTCTTAAATAAAGACGAGCAACCCACGTCCACACATGTCAGGATCTTCTATTGGGCTCGTTGGCTAACACATGTGAGACAGTACAAGTACAACGTGATTCGACATAAGACACAGCAACACAATTTCTATGGATTTATTACCACGTTAAATACATAACAATAGTTACAGCAATGTACAACATATAACAACTCACAACCACAATACAGCTCATAGGTCTGACGCTCACGATATCAGTCGTTCAGCTCACAACCACGGAGATTCACACAAAACGCCTTGCTCTCGACACACACGTCCGTTCAGATGTCCAGTCCCAGCTTGGTCTGAGATTAACACACACTGCCCACTGCCTCTGGTGGGGTCACGTGGCTTTGCGTGCGTCTGTCGTCAGCGCTGGTCGCGTGTCAGGTAAGAATCTCGCCAGCGCGACAACTCTTGTCCGCCGGGCGCCGTAACGATGTTGCTGCTAGGCTCTGACACATACATACATACATACATACATACATACATACATACATATATACATACATACATACATACATACATACATACATACATACATACACACACAGGCACACGCTTATACAGACTTACCTAACTACCTACATATCTAGTCCTTGCCTGGCTACCTATCTATCTACCTTATATCCTACCTACTTACCTGCCTATGTACCTGTCTACCTGCCTGCCTGCCTGTCTACCTACCTACACACCCACCTACCTACCTACCTATTTACCCATCCATCTACCTATCCACCTATCTACCTACCTACCTACATATATACATACACACACTCAATAACACACATATACAGAGGAACCTCGCTTAACGAGCACCTCTCATAACGAGTAATTCGCAGAACGAGCAAATTAAATTGTAAAATAATGATTCGCTGAACGAGTGACGTTTCGCATAACGAGTGATGAGGGAAGGGAAAGTCCCAGAATGTGCACAGGCAACAGCGAGTGTCGGAATGTGATGTCGAGGTCCAACAACAAGGGCTTGGGTGACACGTGACCTTTTTACTGATTGGATCAATGAAGTGTTTGGTTCTTCTGTGAAAAAATATTTGCTTGAGATGAATCTACCACTCCAAATCTTGCTTGTTATGGACAACACTCCTGCCCATCCTCCAGGACTTCAAGATGACCTTCTTGAAGAATTTAAATTCATCAAGATCCAGTTTCTGTCTCCCAACACCACTCCGTAACTCCAGCCTATGGACCAGCAGATTATTTGGAAATATCACTTCCATATCGTTGCCTGCCTCAATATGATCGAAAAGGCGTGGGAAGGGGTTACCAAGAGAACCCTCACTTCTGCTTGGAAGAAGCTTTGGCCGGAGAGCGTTGTCGAATGTGACTTTGAGGGGTTTGAGACAGTACCTGTGGAGCCTGTAGTCAACGAGATTGTGTCTATGGCCAAGATCATGGGACTGGAGGTGGATAACAAAGATATCGATGAGCTTGTGGAAGAGCATAGCCAAGAGCTGACCACCGAAGAGCTTATGGAATTACATTGTGTTTCACAGCAAGAAGTTGTGGAGGAGAGTTTGTCCGAGGAGGAGGAGAAGGTAACAGCAAACCAACAATCTTCTGGCGCAATAAGAGAAATGCTGAAAGCATGGGAAACTGTTGCATCGTATATTGAGAACCATCACCTTAATAAGGCAGTGGCTATGAGAGCTACTAATTTCATTCATTCATTCAGTAGCATGTCCTTTGCAGAACCTCGCTCCCATAACAACCTTCCGGAAAACTTCTCGATCACAAGCAAGATGTCCCGCGTCTGATACACCTATCTGGAGATCATCCGCCACATCCTGCACCCATCTTCTCTTTGGCCTTCCTCTTCCTCTCTTCCCAGGCATATACCCTTCCATTATTGTTCTCTCCAAACTTTCGTGACTAGTGGCTTTCGCTAATTTAGTTAATGATAATGCTGTGTCGCATTTCCATCAAATTCTGAAGCGTCAGCAAAAACAAATTTCTCTAGACAGCTTTCTAGTAAAAAAAGAATTAGCTATGTACTATAAATTGTAAATTAATTATTTCAATTTTTGTTTGAAAACCGTATGTATTATAAATTGTAAATTAATTATTTCAGGTTTTTGTTTTGTTTTCTACAAATCGAATTCTCATTCCAGGTTCACTCATTTTGTGATAGAAGAGGAAAATGAATCACGCTCCTTAACAATGTATATATAATTTTCTTTGAATAAACGTTATGGAAAATAATTTGAGTATTTTGTCGGCATTATCGTATTTTACATTAATTTGTATGGGAAAAGCTGTTTCTCTTAACGAGTGTTTCGCGTTACGAGTAAGATACTGGAACGAATTATGCTTGTTAAGCGAGGTTCCACTGTACTCATAGACAATCAGAAAAGCAAACATTCACTCACACATACACATTCTCCCCACCCCCTTTTTCTCTCTTTTCCTCACTCGCATATATCCTCATACATACATAAATGGTGAAATGGTGACAATGGTGATATCAAAGATAATGGTGACACCAAAATGTGACATAGAAATAGAAGGAAAAATTCTTAACCAATTGAATAATATTAGATACCTAGGGACATTTATAACATCAGATGGAAGATGTACAACAGAGATTATGAGCAGAATAGGGCAAGCATAGGCCGCATTTCAGAAAATGAAGAGTATCTTGTGCAATAAGTCACTATCACTGAATGTAAGAAAGAGAGTGCTGAAATGCTATGTAGAACCAGTTTTGCTGTATGGCAGTGAATCTTGGAATGTAAATGAACAAATTAAGAAGAAATTAGAAGAGAAATGATGCTGGATGGATTGAGACGGTGGCACGGAGGAATATCAGCAGCAGAGTTGATCCATAAAACCAAAGACCGAGATATGTGGAGAGCCATGAACGCCTACGCCAGCTGGCAGGGCACTTGATGATGATGATGACATACATAAAGCAAAGCGCACACATTCACTCCTTCACACACACGTACGTAAGAAGGTAGCATAGAAAGAGGAAGACCAAATAGACATGTGATAATCGAGAGCAGAAAAAATACAATTTATCACGCTGTGATCATTATCACTGCAAGGTAAAGAGTCATACGATATCGGCGGTTTTCAGTTTGTGTGCCGAGGTGCCGTAACTGGGCGCTGTGGATTCTTTTCATATTTAGTTCACTATCACGTGCC
Source organism: Cepaea nemoralis (assembly GCA_014155875.1). NCBI lineage: Eukaryota > Metazoa > Mollusca > Gastropoda > Stylommatophora > Helicidae > Cepaea > Cepaea nemoralis. Next base: position 23,081 of record JACEFZ010012541.1, read on the forward strand.
CTGCCAATCGGCGTAGGAGTTCATGTCTGTCCAGAGATCTCGGTTCTTGATGTTCTGTTGATAATATTTCCCCATGCCATCGTCTCAGTCCTTCCAGATTAATTTCTCTCTGTCTGCCGCTGCCACTTTTCCCCACTGATCTTTCCAGTTGTCACGATGTTCTCCAATGTCTCTCTTCTCATTACACGACCAAAGAACGCTGTTTGTCTCTTTCTTATTGTTGTATAGTATGCTCTAATTTCATGAGCCTATTTCAGGCAATCTTTAGTTTGTTACTCTGGCAGTCCAAGGAATTCGCAACATTCGTCTAAGAAACCACATCTCTGTTGCTTCCAAGTTCTTCCTACAAGTCTCTCTCTCTCTCTCTCTCCCCCCCTCTCTCTCTCTCTCTCTGGTGCGTGCGTGTGTGTGTGTGTGTGTGCGCTCGCGGGCACTATATTATACAATAATTAGATTGATAACACCTTCCATAAATGGCTGCCATGCAGCAAAACTTAACTTTTACCGATTTTGATCGTTTATGAGTAAGTTCTCAATTTACGACTTGAATTTGTTTCTCAAAGGACTTTCCCGATGTGTTGTCCACTCATTCATGCTATTCTGTGCATTGTCCTCAGAAACCACATTTCAATTAAGAAAGGTATGATGATGACTATCTCAGCCTGATATAAAACACAACCTATAATGAGGCCAAGAGATTTAAAACAATCAATTGTAGAACCAAGTGGGAATCAGAGCATCCAGGCCACCATGATGATGACGCTTATACCAACACAACCGAAAAGAACAAGTAATAATCTTCAGTCTGTGGAAAGGACACAAAAGGCTGAAATAACATTTGATTGATAAATGAAAGATAGAGATACTGATGAATGTAACCGTGGAACTGGTAAAATGACATCTAAACATTTGTTGCAGCAGTGTCCAACATACGCAGAAAAGAGAAGAGAATGTTGGTCTATAACCGCTTCATTTGAGGACAAACTCTGTGGAGATATCAACAAACTTAAGTTGACTGCTGCTTTCATTGCATGTATTCATATTGACGTCTAAAGATGAATGAAGAAGAAGAAGAAGAAGAAGAAGAAGAAGAAGAAGAAGAAGAAGAAGAAGAAGAAGAAGAAGAAGAAGAAGAAGAAGAAGAAGAAGAAGAAGAGGAAGAAGAGGAGGGTGAAACCTAGAAGTGATTTTCAACGTGCAGGACTGTTTTCTACATCAATGAATGAAACCGAAACAGCCAAATCTGCTAGTACGGACATGTGTTTAGATATATCTGTTTGCAAATTTTTTTTGTTTTATAAACATATATTTCTTGGCTGTGACGGCAAGTAAACCCATACGTGTTTTACTTGGCGCCTTGTTATCGCTTGAAGAACTAATGCTGCGATAGTTTTTTGTGTTCCCGAAATACAACAGTAATTTATGCCTGGGTGAATGCTATTGATAAATTTTCCTTGTAGGATGTATCGGGCCGAGTATATTCGACAAATGGCTAGGAAAAATAGATAGACAGACAGTCAAAATGACTATGAATATGATTTTGCATGACTGATTCGCATGCGTGTGAGTGTGTGTATATGAAAGAATACAGAGAGAGAGAGAGAGAGAGAGAGAGAGAGAGAGAGAGAGAGGAGAGAGAGAGAGAGAGAGAGAGAGGAGAGAGAGAGAGAGAGAGAGAGAGAGCTGAGCAGATGCATGTCATGTAATACGCATGTTATGTAACACGCGAATCCATATGTTTGTGTATTCTCATCTGTCATGTTATCAGTTAAATACCATTTGATTTTATCATGTACAATGTAAACTCATGTACATTACTGTAGTTTGAGGGC
>JACEFZ010012542.1:0-23502 GCA_014155875.1 Cepaea nemoralis
TTTTTTTTCCCCAAAAAGTTGTTACATTAAAAACCCCTATCCCTTGTTTTTTAATTCTCTTCCAGCAGTTGTTACTTACTACTCTTTTTCCGAATTTTTACTTACTCTCTTTTCCAGACATTTTGTTACTTTAAACCCATCTACCCGATTGACTTTTCTCTTCAGGCTTTTTTTTCTTAACTACCTATTTCCAGACAGTTGTTACATTAAACTCTCTATCTTCCAGACTTTTTAAATTTAAACTCTATCCCGTTTTCTTAAATCTCTTCCGGCAGTTGTTATTTTAAACATCTATCTTCCGACATTTTACTTAAACTACTCTATCTTCAGACAGTTGAAATTTAAAACCTTAAATCCCGATTTTTCTTTAATCCCTTCCAGGCAGTTTTACTTAAAAACCTTCTTTTTTTCTTTATCCGGGGGGTTTTTCAGATGTTTGCGGTGTGTCTTTTATGCCCCCTTGGCCGAACCCTAGGAAACCACCGGCTACGCTGTTTTTTTGACCAGGTAGCATTCCTGGGAGACTCTCACTTTGTGGTGCTATCTACAACCCAGCTGGCCAAGTTGGAACGGTCGAAGGCAACGGTCATCTTTCAAAGGAAGGCAGGGACAGTCCATAGCATTTTCCGCCATCCAAGGTTGCTTCCATAGTTGCAGGGCCGACACATAGTGCCCTGGTTCTGGGCTCACCGAGGGGAATCGTCACGTCCTGCTCATGGCTGCTATAACTCCTCACTTCAATATATTGGTCATTTCGTTTGCCCCGGGCCATTCCCGCACAAACCAGACAGGTTTGCAGACGGCATCCACTCAGCGAGTTTTCGGACATGTGCTTGCCGTTGCGCCCGTCAGAGCTGTTCCAGGCACGACAGACATTCGGAAAACTACTTAGTCAGAGCTGTTCCGAACAAGAGCGGCATTCGGAAACTAGTTAGTCAGAGCTGTTCCTAGCACGAGAGACATTCGGACGAGACATTTCACTCGGACGTAATTGCGTAGTGTCAATTTTTAGTTTGCCACCCGTAGGACGACACTTCCGGCTTCCGGCGGGCATTTTTTTAATGAGGTTAGCCTTCCTCTGGTTCGAGACAAGTTAGACTCTTATTTCGATTTCCACACAGCAAGCTTTTCCTTTGGTCTGCCACGTAATGGATTCGCAAGCCAGGCGTTCCATTTCGTGTCATCGAGACAATTTTCCACCTTTGACTTCACTCACTCCATGAGTACGGTTAAACACTTTCATCGGAACATGCGACCGAGGTGTTTTTCCACCTTTTAGTACTCGCTCACGAGGTAGGCTATATGTGCTGCCGGCTCAGCACCTTACCTCCGTACAGCAGTGAGCGAGAAACGGCCAGGCCCTCTCATCCGGGGATCCCTCATATCCCCCAGCTGAGAGCCTTCGGGCAAGTATCTGAACTGGGCATGTAGCGTGCCCAGTATCTCACCTCCATTTATCGGTGGAGGCGTTTGTGTAGGTATCTGGACAAAGATTTGTGCTTCGTGCGCCGGAGCTTAAATTTTGACTGCTATCCTCAGCCTACCTGCAGAGCAGCAGGTTGTGTCTCTCTTAGTCTGGTCCCTATCCCATATGCTGTCCGATATGAAGTTTTTCATCCATCGGCAAGCACATGGGGTCGATGGGACACGCAAGCCCCCCCACCACGGCAAGGTGGAGACACATCGGGGCAGAAACTACTCTATCTTCCAGACAGTTGTTACATTAAACTACTCTATCTTCCAGACAGTTGTTACATTAAACTACTCTATCTTCCAGACAGTTGTTACATTAAACCACTCTATCCCGATTGTTACTTTAATCTCTTCCAGGCAGTTGTTACATTAAACTACTCTATATCTTCCAGACAGTTGTTACATTAAACTACTCTATCTTCCAGACAGTTGTTACATTAAACTACTCTATCTTCCAGACAGTTGTTACATTAAACTACTCTATCTTCCAGACAGTTGTTACATTAAACCACTCGATCCCAATTGTTACTTAAGAAGAAGAAGAAGAAGAAGAAGAAGAAGAAGAAGAAGAAGAAGAAGAAGAAGAAGAAGAAGAAGAAGAAGGAAGAAGAAGAAGAAGAAGAAGAAAACTCACCAACTGACTCAACTTCACCTCTTCTACTTTACCCCTCTAGGATCTGATCCTCTGGCCAGTTGTGGCTCTGTGAGGCCTCTTTTCTCGCTCTATTAGACCTGACAAAGGCGGCAGAAAGTGTGAAATTAGAACCTGCCAATTCACCATTTCAACCCCGGGACGAAACAAAACGACGCTGGCGAGAAAATCGCGCCTGGTGATGTGAAAGAGATAGAAGATGATCTTCACTTTTTTATCGTCGTCACCGCATGGAGTGAATTCGTCTGCTATTATGATAATTAGCCAGGCATTCCATAGAAAAACAACTTACGTCCCATGGCTGTAGTCTGGTCTCGTCGTCTTTCTTTTGTCACGGACCATGGACTCGCCCAAGTTTCCGCACTGGTCCCAATTATAACGGAAATGATTGAGAAAGAAAACAAGAAGATGCTTCGGGCGCCGCTGATGGCGAGGATAAATTGGATTATTCACTGTTTTCACTAGTTTGGGCTGTCGAACAGATGCCAGCCATGTTTGTTTGATGACTGTCGGCCGTTTTGTGTGCGTGTTCCACATTGTCTTTGGTCTGGTGTTGTACAGGCCAGTCGTCTGAAGGCCGCTGGAGTATTTGCATTTGTAATGAAAGCGTTTCTACCAGACTTGTCTTCGTCGGGGTAGACAAGAGGACACAAGTCACATGCAATAAAAGCAGAAAGTTGTCTAAAATGTCAATTTACGCTTTTGTCGCGCAATCGATTTTGACTTACAGAGAACGGAGGGCTACTATCAATATCATCTTCATGCGCCCTGTCAACTGGAGTAGGTTTTGATGTCTCTGCACAAATCTCGGTTTTTGGTAATCTGGGTCAACTCTGTTGATGATATTCCTCCATGCCACCGTCTCAGTCTATCCAGCATCACGTCTCTTGATCTGCCTCTTCTCTGCTCCCACTGATCTTTCCAGTTGGCACGATGTTCGCTAATGCCTCTCTTCTCATCATATAACTGCAGAAAATTGATTGTCATCATCATTACTACCATCATCACAATCGTCATCACCATCATTACCACAACCATCATCATCACCATCATAACTATCACTATCATTACCAAGATCATACTCACTACCATCATCATAATCATCATCACCAGAACCATCATTACCATAATCACCATCGCCATTCTTACCATAATCACCATCATCATCCTTACCATAACCAACACCACATCATAATCAGCATCATCATCAATATCATAACCATCATCACCATCATTACCATAACCATCACCATCACCATCCTTACCATAACCAACATCACATCGTAATCAACATTATCATCATTACCATAACCATCATCATCATTACCATAATCATCATCACCATCATTAACATAATCATCATCACCATCATTACCATAATCAGCATCACCATCCTTACCATAACCAACATCACCATCATTACAATAACCAACATCATCATCAACATCATCATCATTACCATAATCATCATCACCATCATTACCATAATCATCATCACCATCATTACCATAATCATCACCACCATCATCACAAGAATCATCATCACCATTCTTACCATAACCAACATCACCATCCTTACCATAACCAACATCACATCATCATCATCATCATCATCCTTACCATAATCATCACCACCATCATTACCATAATCATCATCACCATCATTACCATAATCAGCATCACCATCCTTACCATAACCAAAATCATCATTACAATAACAAACATCACATCATCATCAACATCATCATCATTACCATAATCATCATCACCATCATTACCATAATCATCACCACCATAATTACCAGAATCATCATCACCATCATTACCGTAATCATCATCACCATCATTACCATAATCATCACCACCATCATTACCAGAATCATCATGACCATCATTACCGTAATCATCATCACCATCATTACCATAATCATCACCACCATCGTCACAAGAATCATCATCACCATCCTTACCATAACCAACATCACCATCCTTACCATAACCAACATCACCATCCTTACCATAACCAACATCACATCATCATCAACATCATCATCATTACCATAATCATCACCACCATCATTACCATAATCATCATCACCATCATTACCATAATCATCATCACCATCCTTACCATAACCAACATCATCATCATTACAATAACCAACATCACATCATCATCAACATCATCATCATTACCATAATCATCATCACCATCATTACCATAATCATCACCACCATCATTACCAGAATCATCATCATCATCATTACCGTAATCATCATCACCATCGTTACCATAATCATCACCACCATCATTACCAGAATCATCATCACCATCATTACCGTAATAATCATCATCATCATTACCACTATCATCATCACCATGATTACCATAATCATCACCACCATCATCACAAGAATCATCATCACCATCCTTACCATAACCAACATCACCATCCTTACCATAACCGACATCACATCATCATCAACATCATCATCATTACCATAATCATCACCACCATCATTACCATAATCATCATCACCATCATTACCATAATCAGCATCACCATCCTTACCATAACCAACATCACCATCATTGCAATAATCAACATCACATCATCATCATCATCATTACAGTAATCATCATCACCATCATTACCATAACGATCATCACCATCACATCACCCTCATTATCCCCATCATCACTCTCACCATCACTTCATCATCATCATCACCCTCATTACCATAACCATCATCACCACATAAAAAATCACACTCACATCACCTATCATCACATCCATCATCACATTATCATCATTCATCATCATCAACCCCCATTACCCTAACCTCATCACCATCAAAAACCATCATCACTCACATCACCATCATCACATCACCATCAATCATCAACATCCCTCCCCCAGCATCACTTCACCTCCTCAACAAGATCACCATCATTACCATAGCCATCATCACCATCACAATCATCTCATCACATCATCATCATCATCATCATCATCATCGTGATCATTATCATAATCATCATCATCATCATCACACATCATCATATCATCATCATCATCATCATCATTATCACAATCAGCATCATCATCACCACATCATCATCATATCGCTCATCATCATATCACCGATCACTATCATCACCATCATCAACACCACATCATCATCATCATTCAAATCATCACCACCATCAAAACATCATCCTTTGTTTTATACTTGAGATCTCTTTGTTCTTAGATTTCTTTGTTGTATCATTTTTAGATGTCTTTGTTCTATAAAATTTTTTGTCCAATATTTCTTTGTTCTATAGATTACTTTGTTTTAAAATGTATTTGTTCTATACATATTTAGGTCTTTTAGTTCAATAAATTTTGAGATCTCATTACCATAATCATCATCACTATCACTACCATAATCATCACCATCATTACCATAATCATCACCATTATCACTACCATCATCACTATCATTACCTTAATCATAATTGCTATCATTACCATAACCATCACCACCATCATTACCATAATCATCATCACCATCACCACCATCATTACCATAACCATCATCACCATAATTACCATAACCATCATCACCATCACATCACCCTCATCATCACCATCATCACTCTCACCATCTCTACTATTATCATCATCATCATCATCATCCTCACTATCACCATTACATCATCATCATCACCCTCATTACCATAACCATCAACACCATCATAAAACCATCATCACATCACACCACCATCATCATCACCACATCATCATCACCAGCATCACTATCACTATCACATCATCAAGATCACCATCATTACCATAACCATCATCACCATCATCACCATCACATAACCATCATCATCACATCACAATCACCATCATCATCACCACATCATCATCATATCGCATCATCATCACCATTATCATCATCACATCATCATCATATCACCATTTACTATCATCACGATCATCAACACCACATCATCATCATCATATCAAATCATCACCACCATCATCATTATCATCAATTCTTTGTTGTATAGATCTTGAGATCTCTTTGTTCGTTAGATTTCTTTATTGTATACATTTTTAGATGTCTTTGTTCTATAGATTTCTTTGTCCTATATATTTCTTTGTTCTATAGATTTCTTTGTTCTTAAAATGTATTTGTTTTATACATCTTTAGGTCTTTTTGTTCTATAAATGTTGAGATCTCATTGTTCTATAGATCATGAGATCGTTTTGTTCTATAAATCTTTAGATTTTTCTGTTCTCCTTTACGTCCAATTAATGTTATCACTCGCGTGTAACATTTTAAAAAAAAAAGTAATTTGATAGAGTAGACAGATACTAAATGGGAAATCCTAAATAGAAATGGAGTGAGTACACATCTGACCAACATTTGTAGAAGCTTGTTCAACAATAGTGAATGCACGGTAAGAACAGACGAAGGACACTCAGAACCCTTCAGCATAAGATCCGGAGTACGACAAGGTTGTGTCCTGTCCCCCCTCTTGTTCATAACCAATATAAGCAGCATATGTCAAGAAACCAGCCAAACAGAGACCGTAACAACACCGCATGAAGAACAGAACACAGGAGAAGAACCAACGGCAAATTACAGCATTAAAGAACTCCTATTTGCGGACGATAAAGCAATTATAGCAAAATCGAAGCAAATCTACATAAATAGTCTAAACTTAGTGCGCAAGGAACATAACAAGAATGTTAGCATCAGTAAAACAGAGGTAATGACTATAACCAAAGAAGAAAAAAACTACAAAGATTCATCTAAATGAACACCCCATGAATCAAGTAAAGAGCTTCAAGTACTTAAACGTATAATATCATCAAATGGCAAATCAGAAGAAGAGATCGATAATAGATGTAATAAGACAAACCAACACATTGGACAAATTGTATCAATACCCCCTCTGCCGTGCGTCCACCTTGACGAGGTAGAAAGGCTTGCGCGTTCCAATGACCCCAAGAGCTATGCCGACGGTAGCACAGCTACTGGTAGGATCACCCATGTCGGACAGGTCAAGGGAGAGGGACCAGACGAAGCGACGCACAAACCTGCTGCCTTGTTGGTAGACTGGGGACAGTCAAAGGCTAGGGAAAGCATCCCGAAAAATGCTTGTCGAAATCGGATGTACTGAGCCACAGGCTTGACAAAGCAGTGCAACGTAACTTAATTCATGATGTCACAAATCAAAATTAATCGTTATGGTGCTAATCCCGTGAAGTCCCATCAGGCGGCGATAGTGCCGGGCCCCCTGCCTCGAGGGGGTCCACCCATGACTACTGGTGGTCACCTTCCCCTGTGCTGTGGAGTCAAGGCACAGAGGAGTAGGTTAAGAGCTATTGACCAAATACCCCGGACACTCAACATACTACAGTGGAATGCCGAAGGAATTTACAAGAAGAAAGACTCCCTAACACAGCGTCTTCATAAAGATAGAATAGATGTGGCATGCATTCAAGAGACACACCTCAACGCCAATCACAAATTCTCAGTCAGAGGATATCAGGCCACACGTTTCGACCTCGAAGGACACAAAGGAGGAGTTCTAATACTTACACGAAATACAATACCTTGCAGCGAAGTATCTGTGATCTCTGACAACCAAACGGAAATTATAGATGTTGACATAATGATAAAGGACGTGAAAATAAGAATTTACAATCTTTATAGCCCAGCAGATAAAGACCTTACACTCTCAAACATGAAAATAACTGATACAAATTGCATTATTGTCGGAGACTTTAATAGCCGTTCAGAAAGATGGGGATACCCAGATACTGAAAAAAAGAGGAGATGAAGTGGAGGACTGGGAAATAGACTCAAATCTCCATCTACTCAACAAAGCGGATGACACACCGAGCTTCTACTCCAGAAGATGGCTTACCACTTCTACTCCAGACTTAGCTTTCTGCACAGGAGACATCCTCCACAAAATCGATTGCCATGTGCTGGACCAATTAGCAGGTAGTGACCACAGACCAATCAAGCTTGTAATGAATATGGAGTATGTTCCACAGGAGCAAAAGCCCTTGCCCCGCTGGAATTACAAAGGAGCAGATTGGGACAGATTTGCCATACTAACAGACAAATATTGTGAAAACATAAATACACGATATGGCAACATAAAGCAAATGGTGGAAAGTCTAAACAGAGCGGTAATACAGGCAGCCACTGAGTCCATTCCAAGAGGAGCGAGGAAAAATTACAAACCATACTGGACTGAAGAACTACAAAGTTTGGAGGACAAAGTTGAAGATGCCAGGAAGACAGCAGAGAGAGAACAAACAATTGAAGCGAACATCTCTCTCAAAGCCATCTCAGCAAAATATAAAAGAACAGTAAATCAAACAACAAGAGATTGTTGGAGGGAAAAAACAGAAAACCTGAATTTTGACGGGGATGGAAACAAACTATGGAAACTAGTGAAAGCCATAAACAATGAAGGACCTAGAAACAAACAAATAACAATTAAACAAGGAAATGCCTTGCTTACAGGAAAAAAGGCTGCAAATGCACTAATGGAACACTATGCAAATGCAAACCACATTGATATTACAACCGAACAGAAGAAAGCAATCAAAGACAAACAGATACATCATAGAAATACAGAGACAGCAGCAGAGTATATGATGGCAAATCTAACAATGGAAGAAATGGAACAGGCAATGAATACCATAAAAAAGAAGAAATCACCAGGAAAGGATGAAATCACAAATGAAATGCTAATAGGACTAGGCACCAAGGCAAAGAAGAAACTACTAGCAGTCCTAAATTACAGCTGGAAGAGAGGAATAGTCCCACAGGCATGGAAGGAAGCTATACTAATACCAGTACCTCCCCCGATGTGTCTTAACATACTTAACATATACTTAACATATCAACAGTCAAGCCCATCTACATTGCAGACAACTTCCCAGCTTGGAGACAGCAGCAACTGCCTGAGATGATAGAAAACATTCCTGGTATTGAGAAAAAGAACACTCAGAATGAAACCGAAAGAAGAAAAATAACCCTCAACTACATAAAAGAACATTACCCAAGCAGCAATTGTACCCATGCATATACAGATGGATCAGCCAAAGATTCAATTAAAAATGGAGGAGGAGGAATTCTCCTTAATTTAAAAAATGGAGTGATAAAAACACAATCAGTGGCAACTGGAAAATTTTCAAGTAACTTCAAAGCGGAGGTAGAGGCTTTGAAAACTGCAGCAGAAATGCTCTTGATGGAGGAAAATAAAGAGAAGCAAATAGCTATCTTCATAGATGCAAAGTCAGCTGTATCAATACTGAAAAGCAAAAACACCACAGAACTAGCTGACCTAAGAGCAGCACTAAATGGTCTATGCCAGAAATAAAAAAAAGTTGTAATACAGTGGATCCCATCACATTGCAGTATACCTGGAAATGAAGAGGCAGACAGACTAGCAAAAGAGGGTGGACGATTACCACAGACTGACATAGACATAACCTATAATGAGGCAAAAAGGTTTATAAAAAGCACTTATAGAACCAAATGGGAATCAGAGCATCCAGGACACCAGAAGGATGATGCATTTTACAAACTCGACCGAAGAGAACAAGTAGCAATCTTCAGACTCCGCACAGGACATAACAGGCTGAAACACCACTTGTTCAATAAACTAAAGATAGGAGATACCGATGAATGTAATTGTGGAACAGGTAAAATGACAGCTAAACATTTGCTGCAGGAGTGCCCAATATATGCAGAACAGAGAAAGATATTTTGGCCCACGCCTGCTTTATTGAAGGACAAGCTCTATGGAGATATCAACAAGCTCAAGTTGACTACAGCTTACTTTAACTACATTCAGGTTATCATCTAAAGGTGCATGAAGATGTATTTAGACTGCCACACTTCATACCACAGGTATGTCGGTTACAAAAGCGTCCCAGAGGCATGAAATGGAATATTGCTTGGATAGCACATCCATTGCGTGGAAAGTCTGAATCAAAAGCTCACTGAGTGGGCTTCGTAAATGGTGGGAAAAGTGTCCTAGTGACACGAAATGGAATATTGCTTGGATAGCAAATCCATTACGTGAAAAGTCCGAATCGAAAGCTCACTGTGTGGGCTTCATAAAAGGTGGAAAAAGTGTCCTAGTGGCACGAAATGGAATATTGCTTGGATAGCAAATCCATTATGTGGAAAGTCTTAATCGAAAGCTCACTGTGTGGATGTCATCTGCAGACTGCATTCTTCTGGTTTCCGGAGGAACATGCCTATGGTGAACGGAAGGCCCAATATACGGAAGTGAGGCTAAGCAGCCATGTGCAGGACGTGACGATTCCTTGGGTGAGCCCAGTACCAGAGCGCTGTGTGATGGCTCTGCAAGTATGGAAGCCTCCTTGGATGGCGGGGAATGCCCATGGTCTGCCCCTGCTTTCCCTTGAGGGTTGACCAGGATGTCTTTGGCTGTTCTATATGGGCCAGCTAGGATGGGGGATAACACCACAACAGTGAGATTCAAACGTCCTAAGAAACCCCCGGGAAGGTTAACCCGGTCAACAAATGCCCGCAGAAGTCGGATGTGTCGGCCTAACGGCGCAAGAACGCAGCTCTGCTGTAAACAGGCACAGCGCAGTCACATCCGAAAAAAAAATCCGGATGAACGAAGAAGAAGAAGAAGAAGAAGAAGAAGAAGAAGAAGAAGAAGAAGAAGAAGAAGAAGAAGAAGAAGAAGGAGAAGAAGAAGAAGAAGAAGAAGAAGAAGAAGAAGAAGAAGAAGAAGAAGTATCAATACTAAAATGAAAAAAAAAAAAAAACACTTATCAGTAGCCACAAAAAGAAAGCACTCTACAAATCTTCCTACCAACTCTGTGAATGACAGAAAAAGAGAAAAGAAAAATTACAACAACGGAAATTAGATTAACGAGAAGAATACTCAATGTATCAAGAAGAGAGAAAATCAGAAATGGTGAAATCAGAACTAAAGTGGGTGTTATAGCAGTGCTAGATTTCATTAGAAACCAGCAAGTTAAATGATTCGGCTACATAACTAGGCTACCAGCTGACAGTATACCACAGCAATCAATGATGTACAGACCAAATTGGACCCGAAGAAGGGGCCGACAACGTAAATGATGGACAGGGGGAATAACATGACTGAGTCCATGGAAATCTCGATAAATGAAGCCCATAAATGGGCACTCTCCCGCTGTTTGTGCTTCACCTCGACACCGTCATGTGCAAGAGGAACAAGATGAGATGATGGACGGGCACTCTCCCGCTGTTTATGCTTCACCTCGACACCACAAGGTACAAGAGGAACCAGATAATATGAGATCGGGTGTGTGACAGTTATATTCAGAGGCGAATATGTGCTTTTTCATGTCTCTATTGATCTCGCTATAAATGTACATAATATATATATACATATATACTGCAGTATTTGTACCTTTTCCTTCAACCAATCAATTCTGTGGTTCACTAATTTCCATTTTGATTTATTTCTGGTTATTCTCGTTATAAATCTGAGTAGTAGGTTACATGCCGGCTTCGTGGCTTAGAGGTAAGCGACTTTTCTCCGTAATCTCGCATACTCTCGTAGGTAACGTGATGACGGTGAGAATCAGCAGTGGTTCGAATCGCATCGATAACTTACGGGGTATGTGAGCCGGCCGCTCAGAATGCAATGGCAAACTACTGAGCGTAATCTTGCCAAGAAATCAACATACAGCTGAAAGATGCTGGTGTTGATAGCGATATCCTCTAAAGGATATGCACACACAAAAAAAAGTAGATTACATAATTTCATGTCCTCACCCTACTCAGCATGCTTTCTGAGTCAGTTACAATCACTATGTGTGTGTGTATCGTATTCTCCATCCAGCGGAAAGCTGCACTGACTGCCTCCACCTCCATTCACATATACAGGATTTGTAGGACAGCAGGGCTGAATGGATAAGAACGCGTGTTCTTAAACATCCGATGTGCTGGTGCCGAGGTAAGGGGTTCAACCCCTACACCAGACAGTTGGACTAGAATGTTGACCTATCGTCCTTGACTTGGGAACGTTAATTACTAGTACCTCTGAAGTCGAAGTGGGTTCGCCTGATGGCGAGGGACACTGTTGATAGAGAAAGCTAATCCATACGCAAACTTCAGTCCAGTGCTACTAGAAGTACTGTGTATGGATTACGCTTGAGTTCAAAGCGAGCGAGCGTTATGTATATATATATATATAGGGGCGTTCATGTGAAATCCGTTCGTGCCCCACCGCGCATAATTGCGTACGTTGAACATGATCACGTCATAGTCATGTGATAAGTACTGACCAATGAATAAAAGAGCACGTGCTTATCGTCCCGTGATGCATAGGTTCTATTTCTGACCGTCAAGAAAATGGCCGTGTTGATTCCAAATCCGTCCATAGAAGCTCAAAGAGCGGTGATTTAGTTTCTTTCATTTGAAGGATGTCGACCAGTAGGCATTCATCAAAGAATGCAGGCAGCGTAGGGTAACAAATGTGTGTCGAAGACAACAGTAACAGACTGGTCACGAATGTTTCGGAAATGACGTCAGTTCACGACAGATCTTCGACTTCCGGGTCAAGCGCATATTGTTGCAACAGAAAAAAAAAAACATCGCCAAAATTGTTGCAGCAATACAGATGAACCGTTGTCGAAGCATACTTTCGCTAACGAAAGAATTTGATGTGTCATTTGGGGCAATTCAAAAGGTCGTTCGTATGAAACTGCAATATCGGAAGGTGTGTTCACAGAGGGTACCACCGATGTTGACCGACCACCAAAAAGAGGAACGCATGGGATGGTGTTTGAACCACTTGCTGCGTTACAGAGTGGAGAGCGATGCATTTCTCTTCCGCATAGTGGCAGGCGATGAATCATGGTGTCACCACTTTGAGCCGAGCAGCCAAAAAGAGAGCATGCAATGGAAGCATGCTGGATCATGAAAGGCCAAATAACTCAAGTTACAGGTTTCCGCTGGTAATGTTATGCTGAGCGCATTTTCTTGACCATGAAGGGCTATTGTTGGCCGACTTTAAAGAACCTGGTGTCAACATCAACTCTATCCACTACTTGCAAACACTAGACTAGCTACTACACTACTAGCAAAGATTGAGCAGGAAGCATTAGCAAGGAAGATGTGGGAAATTCTGCAACATCCAGCCTATAGTCCTGATTTGTCACCATGTGATTTTCATTTGTTCGGACCTCTAAACAAAGCTCTCAAGGACCAACGATTTCACATAGATGCAGACGTAAAGAACGCGGTAAACACTTGGTTTAGTGAGCAACCACAATCCCATTATTTTTTTGCGGACGGCATTCGCCGCCTACCTAAGCGGGATGCTTGTCTGAATGCCTACGGCGACTTCTTCTGACCAACCCATGGTGCATAATTCATTCAAAATGAATTCTTTGTTTAATTCTACCACACCTGTTAATGTTTCCTTGAGGCTTTTGTAATAAAGCCATTGGAACGGGTTTCAAATGAACGTTCCAAATATATAAGGTTTTTAAAAATGTTAACCTCCAGTTTTTTAACCCTTTCGGTCACAGCCTCTGCTAATTATTGTGACCTAGTGTTTTGCGACATTCGTTGCTTCGTTTCTCGGGATGATCAAGGGATTATTTTTATTTTATCTTATGACCTTTGTCACACAGATTGTTTACAACTTGAAGCGCCCTCTGTAGGGAGTCCTGGCATGGCCAAACTTAACGCTTCCTTTAATTCAGGCGTCATGTTCTTTCGAATTTAGGGAACCGCTTTCAAATTAAGCACCCATTTTAATTTGTATTGTCAGAAAGTAGTTAGTCTACCCGTGAAATGTCGGGTGTCCCGCGGTGCCAGGGAAAGCTTGTCTGCAGACTGACGTGCTGCCAAGCTCGGGTTTCCGAACCCAACCCGCTATATACAGTTTCAGCTTTCACAGCTCCACCAGACAATGAGATCAGCCTGTGTTAAGGCCCAGAAAAGCCCATCTGAACACTTGTCCAGATTCAGCAAGTGTGACTACGTACAATGGACAGGCTAACAAGCTGACAGAAATGTATCTAAGAAAGACAAAAGTCGCAGGGGATATCCGGGCGCAGATGAAGCCTTCGTCGTGAAAGGCAAGCTTTGTTGTCTGACAGACCAGGAGGCAGGCTGTTGGAAGGATACTTTAAGTGACACCAGGACACTCCGGGTCAGTCCAAACGCCCTCTGCTGGCCACGCTGAGTTTATTTTCCTGCATTTCTATGCTAAATCGGCGACTAATGTGTCACTCACGTGTTTTGCTCTTTCGACCTTGGCAGGGTTGATGTTATTTCCAAAAACAGGTTGCCTTTTGTGAGTCAAGTTCCGTCTGTCGTTGTTGGAGCTTGGCGAGGATCGCTGCATTAGGTGGGCTGACTAGTGACATTGGTAGCGACCTGTGCTGGTAGGGTCATGAACACGTTGGAAAGGGGTTGGACGTCTGGGCTCATCGCAGGCCAAAGTGAAGGAAGGATTTCCACCAGTTCCTACTTGCTCTCAGGTCAACAACGCGTGACAGACTATCACATTACAGACCTATAACAGGCAACTAGTTCGGGACAATTCTGATTACTAACTGATTCAGTGCCAAATAAACAAGTAGGTTTGGACCAAACATAGCGCACAATCCCATGAACAAGTATTATAATGGGAATTTCCGTTGACTGAGAACTGAAATTGCGGGAGATGCCACGAGACAAAATAAATAACACGATGACACTAGTATGGCGATATATCGTCCTTCTGTCAAAATAGAAGGTCACATTCAAACATTTGGCAATTTATTATTCTTGGTCACCAAATCAGTTTTTAAAAAAAAGAAAAGGAAGCCTTTGGGGCCATAAAGACAGTTCATCCATAAATTGACATGTGTTGTTTGACTCTCATAGAAGTAGAAGACAGAAGAAGAGACGGGAGGAGACGCTAGACATCGTAACAATTGAAAGCTATAGGTACCGACCGGGATTCGAACATGTCATCTCCAAGTCTCGCTGTAGGAACAAATGTACTTCGGTGCATGACCGACTAGACACACCCAACAAATATGTTTTCATAAGCGAGGTGCTTTCCTCATTTGAAGGTTAAAAGTTCGAACCCTGTGGATAATTAGCTTTATGTTCTCTAGTGTGTCTTGTAGTCTCCAGTTCTTTCTGTTCCCTCTTCTGGCACCTGGCGCTTTGACAGACAATAGTTTGTTACATTGTAGCTTCAAACATAGCACAAAACCTGGGCTGAATTGTAGAGACCATAGTGTTGCCCATGCAACATGATCCCGCTCTCGGCCTGCCTAGTTTACTCAAGAGGAAAGATAATAGCAATACGTCTGGAACAAGACATGTTGCAGAAGCTGTCGGATCAGCAAAGCAATGCTCTAATTGTCCGCCTGTCAGAGCTTCGATCCTAGACCACGTGCCGACCAAGGCTTAGGGCCTGGTCTGCCCTGCCATGACATTTAGACTTTAGGTTGCATTTCTTCGCACCATGATAAGGCTTGTACCCTCCCAATTGCACTCCTCCGCCCGAAGCCGCTGGCACAATGTGGGGTGTCGGGTTTGGTGAGTGCCGCCCAACATTCGGCGCTAACAGAAGCAGGTAGTACCGTCTGCTTCTATGAGCTCCAATTAATATATTGTAAACGTATCAATATAATAATGTAGTATGGGGTCACCGTGGCGTAGTGGCTCCAGCACTTACATCTCCAGTCAGACGTCTGGGATCAACCCCCAGATGACGCAGGATTATTGTTTTATTTCCAGATCCTGGCCTCGACTCGGCCACATTAAAACCGGGTGCGAATTTATGGACATTATCTGGGAAGAAAAGGCGACAGTGAAAGAAAATGTCTACCCGCACCTCTTATACCGTGACCTAGACACCCCATAGCAGTACCCGCTATGAGCCTACCTCTTTCTACTTTAGATATGAATTAAGAATTGCAAGTTACAAGGTAGTTCCATATCCTTTACAGGATGTCGCAGTCAACCCCAACATTTTTGGCCCGTTGTGATTTCTTGGCAAGTTACGTTCAGTACTTTACCATTGCTTTATGAACGACCGGCACTAACACCTTTGTATGGAAACCAATACCAGACGGTCTACTTCCAAATAGGACTGCAGCTGTGTTTCCAACACGAATGCGGGATCGCGAATTGATGTTCGCAGCCCCTAAGTCACAGAGCCGATAAATTAAGGATTCATTAATTCACTCAGTACCTTGTCGGTCGGCGTTGGGCGATAATTGCCATCTCCACAAATTACGATTTCCGACGGCATGGATCAATTCGTATGTAGACTCCCTTCCGTGCCATCACATAAGACTATTAAGCATCTTCTCACGCTGTCTTCCTCTATATCTCTTTTCGCAAATCTTTCCGGTTGTCACAATATGTCCAGTTTTTTGTCTTCTCATAATGTGGCCAAAAAACGAAGAATGCCTCTTTTATGGTAATTTGTCTTTGCGACTCAGCTTCCTTAAAACATCCCGAAAAGCGTTAAGAAATTAACGGCCCCATGTATAGGGTGTATTTTTAATGACTGTGCAGTGTTTGAAAATATTGCATGTCCAGGTTTTGTATTCACCCTCTGTAGAGTTATGCAACATAATAGGTAAATACAAAACTTGGACAGGCAATATTTTCAAAATCTCCACAGTCATGAAAAATGCACCCTGTATTTGTATCTGTTATTTGACGCTAAAACTATTCGCGTAGCAGGTATCTGCCGTGTATATGTGAACTTTGAACCTTCACCTTTTAAGGCCTGAGAGCAGTAGGGATGGGTGATCAGTTTTTCCCTCCCATAGGGTATGTCGAGAGCATGAATCGAAACCTCGCCCGGCAGCCTCACTCTCTTGTCAATACAATATCCTAACCGTTACAGGAACGCTCCAGCTATGCTTAGTTCACTTCAGTTCCTGAAGTCCCGAGAGGTTAAACCGGTCAACAAATGCCCGCAGAAGCCGAATGTGTTGGCCAAAAGGATCAAGAGGCGCAAGCAATCGCAGCTCTGCTGTAAACAGACACAACGGAATTACGTCCGAAAATATTCCGGATGAACTTAGAAGAAGAAAATGAAATTCCTGAAGCCCATGGTGCGTGCACTTCCAAGTAACTCAAGTCACAGATACTGTTATATTCCTCGGTATATGGTGCCACTTCCAAGTACTCAAGTCAAAGACCGTGTTACATGCCTCGAATTGTCTCGGTATATGGTGCCACTCCCAAGTAACTCAAGTCAAAGACAGTGTTACATGCCTCGAAATGCTCCAGGTATTTGGTGCTAGCCCCATATTGTATAGGACAACCGGACCAGTGGTGGGTGCCTGTGGTCAACAAACCGCCTGACGCCTTCACTTCCATGACATTTCCTGGTCCCAATTTTGGCCTGAGTCGATCTGGGCCGTTGCACCAATGTTTTAAATGAATCCGTCTAGACTCGGATACGAACCTGTGCCCCCCCCCCCCTCCCGGCTGACAGACAAACATTCCTAGCTACTGTGCCACCTCGGCCACTCGTGTTGTGTTAGTGTCTAGTACACAGCCATTCTCATGGTTGTGGGTTCAGTGTCAAGGTACACAGCCATTTTCCATAGTTGTGGGTTTAGATGGGTGATAGGTCTGGCTAAAGGTCTGGCTAATGAAGATATCAGTTTAAGGGCGGTCTAGCTGGCCGAGCGTCAAAGTTCGCTTGTTTCTTCAGCAAAGGGTACTGTCGTCATTTGAAGGCATCATCATCAAGTGCCCTGCCAGCTGGCGTAGGCGTTCATGGCTTCCACAGATCTCGGTCTTTGGTTTTCTGGATCAACTCTGCTGCTGATATTCCTCCATACCACCGTCTCAATCCATCCAGCATCATTTCTCTTGGTCTGCCTCTGCCTCTCTTCCCCTTGATCTTTCCAGTTGTCACGATGTTCTCCAATGCCTCTCTTCTCATCACATGACCGAAGAAAGATATTTGTCTCTTTCTTATTGTTGTATATAATGTTCTAGTTTCATTAGCATCTTTCAGGCAGTCGTTGTTAGTTACTCTGGCAGTCCAAGGAATTCACAAAATTCGTCTCAGGAACCACATCTCTGTTGCTTCTAATTCCTTCTTAATTTATTCATTTACATTCCAAGATTCACTGCCATACAGCAAAACTAGTTCTACAAAGCATTTCAGCACTCTCTTTCTTACATTCAATGAAAGTGACTTATTGCATAAGATACTCTTCATTTTCTGAAATGCGGCTTTTGCTTGCCCTATCCTGCATTAATCTCTGTTGTACAGCTTCCACCTGAAGGCAGAAGGTTCGAAATCCGGAGTGGTGGCACTATAGCATTCAGTGATGATATTCTCCCAGTACTCCGGGGAAAGGCCAGACGGATACGTAATCTGACTTCCTGTAGAAGTCGGATGTGTCGGTCGAGAGGCGCAAGCATCGCAGCTCTGCTGTAAACAGGCACAACGCAATTACGTCGAAAAAAATTCTCCGGATGAACACAGAAGAAGAAGTAATCAGACTTTAAATGCCGCAGGGAAAATGCATGTTCCCCAAAACTATGCTAACTTAGCCCCTGGAATTCTGCCGCTGTTGCTGTCACTGTTTAACCTCTTCACACGGTCCAGTCACCACATCATTGTCCACTAACACTGGTAGTGGGCCTTGGTGGACCACTATAGGCCGAAAGGCATATAGTACGTAGCAGTCAACCCCAGCACTCTTTTGGCGGTTCGTGATTCTTGGGCAAGTTTACGTTCAGTAGTGTGCTATTGCTTTCTTAACGACCGGCACCCATACTATTTCATTAAAAAAATCCCAACGCAACTGTGTTTTGAACGCGGTATGCGGGATGACGAACTGCGTCTGTAACACCTTCGCCACGGAGAGGGTAGTGGGACTAAAGGACCCATAAAATAAGGAATGACACCATCCAGTGCCACCCATCGGGCGCTGCGGCGCCAACAATTCCTCCCCACGAAGCTTGACGATGATGATGATGATGATGGTGACTGCTATAAGTCTGCATATAACTTTTCTGCCGCCAAGACATTCTTCTTCTTCTTCTTCGTTCATCCGGAGTTTTTTTTTCGGATGTGATTGCGTTGTGCCTGTTTACAGCAGAGCTGCGTTCTTGCGCCATTAGGCCGACACATCCGACTTCTGCGGGCATTTGTTGACCGGGTTAACCTTCCCGGGGGTTTCTTAGGACGTTTGAATCTCACTGTTGTGGTGTTATCTCCCATCCTAGCTGGCCCATATAGAACAGCCAAAGACATCCTGGTCAGCCCTCAAGGGAAGGCAGGGGCAGACCATGGGCATTCCCCGCCATCCAAGGAGGCTTCCATACTTGCAGAGCCAACACACAGCGCTCTGGTACTGGGCTCACCCAAGGAATCGTCACGTCCTGCACATGGCTGCTTAGCCTCACTTCCGTATATTGGGCCATCCGTTCACCATAGGCTGTTCTTCCGGAAACCAGAAGAATGCAGTGTGCAGATGACATCCACACAGTGAGCTTTCGATTCGGACTTTCCGCACAATGGATTTGCTATCCGAGCAATATTCCATTTCGTGCCACTAGGACACTTTTTCCACCTTTTTTGAAAGCCCACACAGTGAGCTTTTGATTCGGACATTCCACATAATGGATTTGCTATCCAAGCAATATTCCATTTCATGCCACTAGGACACTTTTCCACCTTTTATGAAGCTCACACAGTGAGCTTTTGATTCGGACTTTCCACGTAATGGATTTGCTATCCGAGCAATATTCCATTTCATGCCTCTGGGAGGCTTTTGTAACCGACATACCTGTGGTATGAAGTGTGGCAGTCTGAATACTTCTTCATACACCTTTAAATGTCAACCTGTATGTAGTTAAAGTAAGCTGCGGTCAACTTGAGCTTGTTGATATCTCCATAGAGCTTGTCCTCAAATGAAGCAGGTGTGGGCCAAAATATCTTTCTCTGTTCTGCATATATTGGGCAATCCTGAAGCAAATGTTTTGCTGTCATTTTACCAGTTCCACAATTACATTCATCGGTATCTCCTATCTTTAGTTTATTGAACAAGTGGTATTTCAGCCTGTTATGTCCTGTGCGGAGTCTGAAGATTGCTACTTGTTCTCTTCTGTCGAGTTTGTAATATGCATCATCCTTCTGGTGGCCTGGATGCTCTGATTCCCATTTGGTTCTATAGGTGCTTTTTATCAACCTCTTTGCCTCATTATAGGTTATGTCTATGTCAGGCTGTGGTAGTCGTCCGCCCTCTTTTGCCAGTCTGTCAGCCTCTTCATTTCCAGGTATACTGCAATGTGATGGGATCCACTGTATTACAACTTTTTTGGATTTCTGGCATAGACCATGGAGTGCTGCTCTTAGGTCAGCTATTTCTGTGCTGTTATTGCTCTTCAGTATTGAGACAGCTGACTTTGCATCTGTGAAGATAGCTATTTGCTTCTCTTTATTTTCCTCCATCAAGAGCATTTCTGCTGCAGTTTTCAGAGCCTCTACCTCCGCTTTGAAGTTACTTGAAAACTTTCCAGTTGCCACTGAATGTGTTTTTTTCACTCCATTTTTTAAATTTAGGAGAATTCCTCCTCCTCCATTCTCTATTGAATTTTTTGCTGATCCATCTGTATATGCATGGGTCCAATTGCTGCTTGGGTAATGTTCTTTTATGTAGTTTAGGGTTATTTCTCTTCTTTCGGTTTCATGCTGAGTGTTCTTTTTCTCAATACCAGGAATGTTTTCTATCATCTCAGGCAGTTGCTGCTGTCTCCAAGCTGGGAACTTGTCTGCATTGTAAATAGGTTTGACTGTTGATATGTTAAGTATGGGATCTGCCCTAATCTTTCGTTTTGCAGTTTCTACAAAGTTGCTACGCTTCAGTCGTCCCTTTCCAAAACCACTAAACCTTTTATACATAGGGTGGTCTGTCAATCTTCTAATTTTTCTGCTTGTTGCTGGGCTCTGCTATCTCTTCTATCCTGCATTGGTTGTAAACAAGTGATCTTTTCTAAGTTCATTAATAGGCGTTGTCTTCAGGCTTCCAGTTATGATTCGCATTCCTTGATTTTGGACTCTACTTATTTTGTTAAAGTTTGACTTAGCTGCTGTTGCCCAAGCTGCAATGCCATATTCCAGTACTGGCCTCACCCGTCCAGTATATAACTTCTTGAGAACTTTCTCATCTGCTCCCCACGTTGTACCAGCAAGCTTTTTCATGATTGCCATTCTTTGCCTTGCTCTTGTTCGATTTTTCTCAACCTGTGTTTTCCATGTCAGGCGACGATCAAAGGTGACTCCGAGATAGTTTGGATTTTCTTCATGGCGCAATATTTTTCCATTCAATACCAGCTTAGGTTGTTGAGTTTTATTTGAGAGGGAGAACACTGTGCATGTTGTTTTCTCCTCACTTATCTTCACTAGCCATGATTTTGACCAGTCCTCTAGTGCTAATAAGGCTTGCTGTATTCTGCTGTTAGCTGTACTAATATATTCTTCAGATGTCCATATGGCTAGGTCATCTGCAAAGGATGATGTGTGTACTCTGGCTGGAAAATTTTCTGTGATGTCGTTTATATATGCTAGGAATAATGTTGGTGAAAGAACTCCTCCTTGGGGGACACCTTGCTCCAACAGCATCATTTTGCTGGTTTGTCCTTGTACTTTTGTCCTGGCAGTTCTGTTCTCAAGGTAGTGGCTGATCCATTTGTACATTTTCCCACAAACATGCATTTTTTGCAGTTTTACTTTCAGTCCTTCCTTCCATACTTTATCAAATGCTTTTTCTAAATCTATCCAGACCGCTAGTGTGTGCTTTTTCTCTTGGAAGGCATCCTCTATTTCCTGAGCTATATAGGTTATTTGATCTTCAGTGGATCTGTACTTTCTGAATCCTGCTTGGTGTGGTGTTAAGAGTTTGTTTTCTTCCAGATGCCATGTTAGCCTGCCATTGATAATGCGTTCCATTAATTTTCCTACACAGCTAAGTAGACTGATAGGTCGATAGCCATTTGGTTCTTCCAGGTCTTTTCCTTTCTTTGGGACTTGGTATTAGTATAGCTTCCTTCCATGCCTGTGGGACTATTCCCTCTCTTCCAGCTGTAATTTAGGACTGCTAGTAGTTTCTTTTTTGCCTTAGTGCCTAGTCCTATTAGCATTTCATTTGTGATTCCATCCTTTCCTGGTGATTTCTTCTTTTTTAGGGTATTCATTGCCTGTTCCATTTCTTCCATTGTTAGATTTGCCATCATATATTCTGCTGCTGTCTCTGTATTTCTATGATGTATCTGTTTGTCTTTGATTGCTTTCTTCTGTTCAGTTGTAATATCAATGTGGTTTGCATTTGCATAGTGTTCCATTAGTGCATTTGCAGCCTTTTTTCCTGTAAGCAAGGCATTTCCTTGTTTAATTGTTATTTGTTTGTTTCTAGGTCCTTCATTGTTCATGGCTTTCACTAGTTTCCATAGTTTGTTTCCATCCCTGTCAAAATTCAGGTTTTCTGTTTTTTCCCTCCAACAATCTCTGTTGTTTGATTTACTGTTCTTTTATATTTTGCTGAGATGGCTTTGAGAGAGATGTTCGCTTCAATTGTTTGTTCTCTCTCTGCTGTCTTCCTGGCATCTTCAACTTGTCCTCCAAACTTTGTAGTTCTTCAGTCCAGTATGGTTTGTAATTTTTCCTCGCTCCTCTTGGAATGGACTCAGTGGCTGCCTGTATTATCGCTCTGTTTAGACTTTCCACCATTTGCTTTATGTTGCCATATCGTGTATTTATGTTTTCACAATATTTGTCTGTTAGTATGGCAAATCTGTCCCAATCTGCTCGTTTGTAATTCCAGCGGGGCAAGGGCTTTTGCTCCTGTGGAACATACTCCATATTCATTACAAGCTTGATTGGTCTGTGGTCACTACCTGCTAATTGGTCAAGCACATGGCGATCGATTTTGTGGAGGATGTCTCCTGTGCAGAAAGCTAAGTCTGGAGTAGAAGTGGTAAGCCATCTTCTGGAGTAGAAGCTCGGTGTGTCATCCGCTTTGTTGAGTAGATGGAGATTTGAGTCTATTTCCCAGTCCTCCAATTCATCTCCTCTTTTGTCAGTATCTGGGTATCCCCATCTTTCTGAACTGGCTATTAAAGTCTCCGACAATAATGCAGTTTGTGTCAGTTATTTTCATGTTTGAGAGTGTAAGGTCCTTATCTGCTGGAGCTATACAGATTGTAAATTCTTATTTTCACGTCCTTTATCATTATATCAACACCTATAATTTCCGTTTGGCTGTCAGAGATCACAGATACTTCGCTGCAAGGTATTGTATTTCGTAGTAGTATTAGAAATC